>JAYEVK010000386.1:0-187778 GCA_036346275.1 Otatea glauca | reverse complement strand
GAAAAAAGGGACAACCAAACAGGGACGCTGATGTTTATATCGTTCGAGCCCCCTAGGTCGGGTAATGCTCTACTCTAGATCCCGCCTGTGGTCGTAAAAGAACTAAAGGCTCCTCCTCGTAGTGTTACAAAGGGAGAGCTCGACCTCGGGATCGCTCGGGAGCGATGATCGAGAGAGCTCGGTGATTAGGGGTGTACAAGTATTATCGCTTGTTGGAAGACTTAGCCGAAAAAAAAGGAGCCCAGCCACCTCACAGAAGACCACGCCTCCTTTATACACCCGGAGGGTGTAAGGACCCGAATCCACCGATTCAACCCACCGTGTGTTCTTGCACTATTCCTGTGATCAACGCTTAGTGCACACGACTTAACATTGGTACATATCACATCATACACAACGATAATAGAATAATAGTTCATTTATTGATATAACTAAATGTATGATCTTATGACCAACTTACATTATTAAGCCACGCAGGCAAGACCGAAAATATAAACTAATAATTAAGCAATGAAAGTAGAAACGTAGGTAGCTCATCACCACCACAGTGCAACCGACAAGGCTCGGACCCTAATGACTCGTGTCTTCTTGGACTTCATCTTCCAACACAGTGTAGATTCTTCAATCTGTTGATTATTGTTGTTTGGCAAGGGTGAGTACTTAAAGCACTCAACAAGTTGTGCATGTAATGCAATTCCATGTATCTATATGCAAGGCTTATTCCAATGGATAGGCTATCATGGCTATTTTGCAATAAGCGGCATTTATGAACGAATACAAGATATAGATTGTAAAGGATGTAAAACAAATAACGATAATAAATAAATTCAAGATTTCTCAAGTAAACCAAGTTTCCAATCCTAAGTCAAATTCCATCTTCCACATGGCATTCCGCCATCCCAACCAAGTTGTCCAATTAATTAAGCTAACCCTTAATCGTAATTCCCGAGCATTGCTCAATACCATGAGCACGGCTATCCTAATAGTTTCACACTCTGCAGAGGTTATGCACTTTACCCACGTGATACAACCAAACACCACAAAGGCGAGAGATTATAACAAAGCCTTTACAATGCTCTATCTTAACCCGATACTACCCGCTAAGGTTTCAACATCATGGTCTCAGAAACTCCACATCCAGGGCCCCCTCTTGCGCCATGTGAATTACACCACGACCCGGAACTCACACCACCACGATAGTATCAAAATTAAGACTTTGCAAATTACTCACCTAGGTGGCCCATACGGACATGTGGTTGCATGATTGACTCAGTCAAAGGCTTGCAAGGTTAAGTCCTTAGTGTGATCAAGGCAAGACTTCCACATACCATCTCGCCCATCGGGCCCACCTTGGCCTCCTCGCCCTTGCCACTTGCCCCAATCTAAGTTATCATCACCCGCTTGATTACCAAGCACCACGTGCCATCAACAATTCAACATCGCTTGCGTGACATGACTCGCCACAACAACTCAATCTCATCGTGTGATCCCACATGACACACAAGTTCATAACATTGTTCCATATTCCGTTAATCAAGATTAATTAACAATGATTCGACACATGTGATGACGTGGCATGGCTAAGCAACTAATACGGTCTAACCTCCAATGTTGATCATAATTATTAATCAACTATATTAAACCAATCTAGGGTGACAATGGTTCATGGCATATAATGACAAGGTAGGGTATAGATCAATCTGTATTTTAGCTAAACCCAATCTAATTTGAAACAATTGTATATTTGAAATATATGCAATATTGTAAAACAAACATAGCAATTTTATAAACATGGGTTCAACATGATCAAAGCACAACTTGCCTTGGAATAGGTCCTGATCTTGATCTGAAGCTTGCTCTTGGGTTGCTTGATCTTCCTCGAAGCGTCGCACAATTCAACGCCTCGCTGCATCAAAAAGAAAAGCAAATAAATGCCAAAACAGAGAGCAATTGAACTCCAAAATCAATTAAAATTCACCATTAAATAGATCTCAATTTTACAAATTTTTAGAAACTGGAATCACTCAAATCCGAGTTACGATGCAAAAGATATAGCCTTTTGAAGTTTGAAATAAATCTCAAATCGGAAAATCAGAAAATCAGATTTAATAGATTTATTTTTATTCCGAAAATAGATTATCATGCGTCATCATGACGTCACGTGACGTCAGCATCGACCGACCAATCGGAAGCGCCACGTGGCCGGTCCATGGATGCGTCCACGATGCCGCCGGGTCCACGGCAGACGCGGTCCACGCGCCTCGGCCGCTGCGCCCAGCACGCAGGGCGGCCTTCGATTGGTTGCGGCGACAGCGCAATCTGTGCACCCAATTCCATCGGACGATCGCCGATTGATGCACACGCGGCGAGATCACGAGCACGGGTTTTAGATCCAACGGACGGCGATTATGAGGGTTTATGACTCACCGAGGACACGCGGTCATGTCTCGAGGCGTCGGCGAAGATCCAACGGACCAGAGCTTCTCCGCTGCTAATGGCGTCGCCCGAGACCAAAATCCGCCGGCGATGAAGACGACGATACTCCGCGAGGCGCTCCGGCGAGTTCTGGACGTCGAGACCTTGCGCTTCGGCTGCGGCGAGGAACGAGGGACTCAACGCACTCGTCCGAGCCTTAAATAGGCGCACGGAGAGGCGTGGCGGCGGCGGACACGACTCGAGTCCGCTCGAAACACGCGCGCGGGCGGAAGAGTCCGAGGAGAGACGACACACGAGAACCCTTCGATGGCGAATGAACGGCCGGGATTCAAAGCGACGTGGTGGATCGATCCGCCCAACCAACTAACGGACACGATCCAAACTTTCCGAACCGGACGACTTAATTCCGACCGTCCGATTCGATCCGACGTCCATCGGCGCTAGGGTTTGCGATTCACGCGCGAAAGCTCCCGACCGCCGATCGAGATCAACGGTGGCGATCGCACCTCCGCCAGGCCAACTGGGCCGCACGGCCATTGCATTACTGCAGCACGTGTTGGGCTCGGCCCAACACTGCTTCTGAGATTTTCAAAAGGTTTTCATTTAAAATAATTCCATAAATTCATTTAATTTGTTTTAGGCAATAAAACAATCGGGAAAATCAAGAAAAATCTCAAAAATACTTTGAGACATTCGGACTTAAATAAAATATTTTTGCTAAAACTTTATTTTAACTTTGTACAGATTTAAATACTTTTGAATAAAAAGCAATAAACTTGAAATAGGAATTAATTCAAATAAATCTAGAAAATCCAAATAAATTCCGAAAATCACAAATGCATTTTTAAACGATAAAAACTTAATTAAGCCAAATTTTGGGATGTTACAAACCTCCCCCTAATGTAATCTCGGCCCGAGATTCGGGGCTAACTAGAGAATAGGTTCGGAATTCGACTTCAATTCTTCTTCTCGCTCCCAAGTGGCTTCACTTTCGAATGATTGCTCCATTGAACTCGCAAAGCGAATAGACTTGTTTACGGTCTTGCGCTCCACAACATCCAAAATTACATTGTTGCTCTTTATAAGTCAAATCTTCTTGCACTCTATTGCCTCCAACGGGTTTGCTCATGGCACTCTGAGACACTTCTTAAGCTGCGATACATGGAATACATCATGCACTCGCCAATGACCGAGGCAACTCTAATCGATAAGCTACCTCTCCTCGACGGCTCGTAATCTTGAACGGACCGACATATCTTGGTGCAAGCTTCCTTTAACGTGAAATCTCTTAACGCCTTAAGAGGGGTAACCACGAGGTACACATGATCTTACGTTCAAAACTCAAATCTCGACGACGATTATCGGCGTAGCTTTTCTCGCCTTGACTGTGCTATCTTTAATCTCTCTCGATCATTGCTACTTGACTTTCTCGCTTCTTCGAGGATATCCGCCCAAACACCAAACGCTCTCTGTCTCGCTCCAATTCAATGGAGTACGACAAGCACGCCCATACAATGCCTCGAACGGTGACATTTGTAGGCTAGCTTGATAACTATTATTGTAATCGAACTCGCATATGGCAAACATTTATCCCATGTCGTAGCGTAAGCTAAGGCACAAGCTCTCAACATATCCTCTAAGATCTGATTTACTCTTTCACCGACCATCATGTGCGGGTGATATCTTTGTCTTGAAATTCGACGGGTTCCCATTGCTTCATGCAACTTATTCCAAAACCTTGAGGTAAATTGGGTACCTGTGCGACACAATCTTCTTTGGCACTCCATGCAAACATACAATCCTTGACATGTACAGCTTACGCCAAACGATCTCCTGAGTAAGTGGTCTTTCTCGGGATGAAATGAGCGACCTTGGTTAGACGATCCACGATAACCCAAATGGAATCGTAACCTTTACGAGTCTTAGGTAAACCGTGATAAAATCCATCCCGATTTCCTCCCACTTCCATTCCGAATTTTCAACGGTTGCAACAAACCAATGGGTCTTTGGTGCATAGCCTTTACTCTCGACACACGTCGCATAATGCAACATGCTCACCACTTCACGCTTCATTTTTGGCCACCGTAATCTCTCCTTCAAATCTGGTACATTTTAGCACTTCTGGATGAATTGAGTACTTTGAATCATGCGCTTCCTCAAGAATCAATTGTTTTAATTCCTTTTATCAAGACACAAATTCGCCTTTGAAGAACATAGTTCCTTGTTCGTCCAGAGTGAAATCTATGGCTAGGCCTTCTTCCTTTTAGCCTTGATTTTTGAAATTTTATCGTCATCTTGTTGACCTTCTCTAACTGATCCTCTAATGTTGGTTTTACTTAGCGCAGACTATCATTCCTCTGCGAACGACCTCCAATCTTAACCTCTGAAATTCCTTGCATAATTCGGTTGATCCTCCATTGACAATGCATTTGCGCTATGGCTTTTTCGACTCGGGGCATCCGCCACCACATTGGCTTTTCCAGATGATAATGGATTCCCACATTATAATCCTTAATTAGCTCAAGCCATCTTCACCGCCTCATATTCAGTCGATTGAGTGAATATGTATTTGACTCTTATGGTCCGTATATATCTCACATCTATTTCCTATGAGATAATGACGCCATATCTTTAAAGCATGCACTACGGCAACTAACTCCAAATCATGCGTTGGGTAATTCACTTCATGCGGTCTCAATTGTCTCGACGCATAAGCAACGACTTTGCCTTCTTGCATTAACACGCATCCCAAGCCCCGCTTCAAGCATCGCATAAATGTCAAATCCATTACGCACATCCGCAACACTAATACGGGGTCGCATTGTTAAACGCTTCTTTAATTCCATGAAACTTTTCTCGCACTCGGCCCATGCAAACTTCTTCTCTTTCTTTAACAATCTGCGTAAGGGGTTTAGCAATTGTCGAGAATCCTTCTATGAACCGACGGTAATATCCCGCCATTCCCGAAAACTACGAACTGAGTAATGGACTTGGTGGCTCCCAATGCAACATCTGCGCCCACTTTGTCGATCAATCATGACTCCTTTGGTAGTCATTACATGACCGAGAAATTCAACTTTCTCCTTCCAAAATTCACACTTGCTAAACTTAGCATATAGTTGATGCTCGCACTGCCTAAAACCATTCTCGATGTTACGCATGCTCTTCCTCCGTCTTCGAGTAAACCAAGATATCGTCTATGAAGACTACAACAAACTTGTCCAAGTAATCCATGAAGACTTTATTCATCATGTTCATGAAATATGTTTGGGCATTAGTCAATCCGAATGACATGATCGTGAACTCGTAATGTCCATATCGCGTAGAAAACGCAGCCTTAGGTACATCCTCCGCTCGGATCTTCAATCGATGGTATCCTCGAACGAAGATCTATCTTGGAGAAAACTCCAGCTCCTCTTAATCGATCAAATAAGTCGTCGATCCCGGCAACGGATACTTATTCTTGATCGTTACTTCATTAAGTGCACGTAGTCGATGCACATTCTAAGACTTCCATCCTTCTTGCGAACAAACAAAACCGGGCTCCCCACGGCGATGAACTTGGTCTAATGAAACCTTTCTCTTGCGCCTCAATCGCTTCTTCATTTCTACTAACTCGCTTGTAGGCATCCGATATGGTCTCTTTGATATCGGTCTTTGTGCACAGTGCTAACTCGATGACAAACTCGATATCACGATCCGTGGCAATCCCGCAAATCTTCCGAAATACATCCGGGTATTCTCTCGCCATCGCACATCTTCCATGCCGATGGCTTTCACATGTTGACCGTTAATCGCCTGTCCCGAATCGCGGTCGCTTGAAACTCCACTTTCTTGCCACTAGGGCCTTCCAAGGTCACGATCCTTCGCCACAATCTAAAATAGACCTTATGCTTGGACAGCCAATCCATTCCAAGGATGACGTCTAGGATTGCGATCTATCAAGATAAGATTCGCGAGAAATTCTATCCCATCCATAAGCAACTTAGCTCCCAAACACCCAAGGCTAGATCTAAGCTCGATCCCGGGGCTTGGACTAAGAGCACACACTTAAGATTCACCACTTTAAATCCATTCTTGGTTGCAAAACTTTGAGAAACAAGCGAATGCGAAGCCCGTAATCAAACAAAGCAGAAGCAGTACTTGAGTTGACCAGAACTTACCCAAGACGACGCCTGTAGCTTCCCGAGCTCCATCGGTGATGATGTGGTTGATTCTTCCACGCCTTTGTTGATCGCGGCGTTGCTCCACCTTGGCTTGGTGCACGATTTCCTCCCGATGTTGGTGCTTTAGCGGGTGTTGTTCCTGTGTTGAAACGAACCGTGTGATGCCTCCTTCCGTGGACACCTATTTGAAAAGTGCCTGCTCATTGCAAGTATAGCATCTCTTCACTGCAGATCGATTTCCCACTGTGCATTGTTGCCTTGCGCTGGGTCCGAAATTCGATTGGCGTGGCGAGGTGTAGGGGTTGATGTCTTGTTCCCGGTGGTGGTTGAAATCTAGCAAATTGTCGGGTGACATCCTCAAACGTAGATGGTTTGGGCGCCCACCCGATTGTTCATCAAGCGCTTACGGTTTCACCTAGCTCTTTGCGCTTGTCCTCTAGGATTAAAGCCTTATTTACCACTCTCGAAAATCCGGAAAATTGTGGGTAATCGGTCCCACTCGCAGTCTGGAATTCACCCTTCATGAAACGAGATCGCTTAGCTTTATCCGTCGCTACGCCCTCGGGGCATAACGAGCTAATCGAGTGAATTTATTCGTATTCGCCACCGGTTGGCCTCCTTGCTTCAAAGCTCAACTCCTCCTTCTTAAGATCCATCATTCCTCTCGGGACATGATATCGGCGGAAAGCATTAGTGAACTCCTCCTGTGTTATCTCTTGCGGGCTCCATGAGCGCACAAGAATTCTCCCACCATTCTCGCGGCGGTTCCTTCAAGTTGATGAGAGGCGAGAGCACCTTCTCATTGCCCTCACACCGAGTGATGTGCGACTTCTTCTCAATGGTCCTAAGCCAATCATCGGCTTCCAAAGGGTTCACGCTTCCAGAAAGTTGGTGGCCTAGTCCTCATAAAATCCGATAGCTTGGACATAGGTCGAGGTCCACCATGATTGTTCCGAGTTGCGGGATTGTTGTGGTTTATCGCCGCATTGGTCATCTGGCCGCATCATTGTCCGCATCGGTTGAGTCTGTCTTTGCAAGGAATGCTCCCTGATTCTCGCATGTCCACCGGCGGTGGTTGAGGGTCGCCTCCATCATTGGGATTGTCATTCGACGCATCCACTTCTGAAGCACCGTTGTTTCCTCAGTATTCACCATCCGATGATTGCCTCTTAGGTTAGGAAAGGTAGATGTAGCATAGATGAGAAGTAAGAATTTCTAAAGCGGGAGATAGGTTATACCCAAACTGAACAATTCTTTATTTAACTTGGTATGGCTGCTTATTTAAGCCTACAAGCTCGCAACACATACCGCACACTCAAAGAATACAAAGAAGCAAACTAAACACGAAACCTTAACGCCCACTAGAAAGGTAAAGACTAACTTAAAGACGCGACTCACACTCGAGTCTCAACACACCTCCAAGGTCGACACTCACTCATCCACCCACCTGGTGAGATCGATCCGGCGATACACCGGCGGGTGGGCCGCATCGGAGCAAACCTATCCCGATGACCTATTCTCGGGTCCTCTGCAACAACGGGTCTGCACTCCTCTGCTCCCACTCGCCTCCTCTGATCCTCCTGACTCCTCACCGGCTCTCGAACTCTCGAGTCACGCTCCACTCCCCTCAATCGCCTCGGTGGCCTCTCCCACTCGGTGATCATCCCGATGGTCAAGCACGGTCACCTCGAGCTCTCGCTCGCTACTCGAGTGCCTCGCATACGCCTCCGCCTCCCGGGTAGTCTCTCTCATATGATCCTCCCGGCAAGGGCGAACTCTGCAAGGTGCGCGGCAGTAGCACACTCGCTCCCTCGATCCGCGCCTTCTGCATGCTTGAACGTCTGGGTGAAGTCGAACACCGAGTCGTGAAGCTCGTCGGCAGAGTCGCGCGACACGGCGAAGAGCAAGTCGAGCGACCTCTGAATTGCAACCTCGTGCGAGAATCTTCTCGCGGAGATGTTGATTGGCTCGCTAGCTTCCTCGTTCTCCCGAGCGTAGATGATCAACTTGCAAATAAATCCTCGGTGTACACCATTCACCGACCACCGCCTCCTCGGTAAAGTGGACGATAGAAACCTCCAAGCGTCAAGTACTCTCCACGGCTCCATGGCGTAGCCGCCACTGCCTCCTCAAAGGTCGAACGATCGGCATCCGCTCCACAAGAACTTGGAATAAGTTCTCCACCCAAACGGCAAGTAAAACGGTAAATTTAGCAAAGGCAGAAGTAGAGAATGAGATGAGTCGAGAGGGTTTTATTAGTCAAGCTTAGATTTTCTTTTAGAAAATAATTTTGGACACACTCAAGACACCTCCAAACTATCTAGGGCCAAGACCTACAACAAGATGCTCGATACCACCTCAGAAGGACCCGAATCCATCGATTCAACCCACCGTGTTTATGCACTATTCCTGTGATCAACGCTAGTGCACACGACAACATTGGTACATATCACATCATACACAACGATAATAGAATAATAGTTCATTTATTGATATAACTAAATGTATGATCTTATGACCAACTTACATTATTAAGCCACGCAGGCAAGACCAAAATATAAACTAATAATTAAGCAATGAAAGTAGAAACGTAGGTAGCTCATCACCACCACAGCAACCGACAAGGCTCGGACCCTAATGACTCGTGTCTTCTTGGACTTCATCTTCCAACACAGTGTAGATTCTTCAACTGTTGATTATTGTTGTTTGGCAAGGGTGAGTACTTAAAGCACTCAACAAGTTGTGCATGTAATGCAATTCCATGTATCTATATGCAAGGCTTATTCCAATGGATAGGCTATCATGGCTATTTTGCAATAAGCGGCATTTATGAACGAATACAATATATAGATTGTAAAGGATGTAAAACAAATAACGATAATAAATAAATTCAGATTTCTCAAGTAAACCAAGTTTCCAATCCTAAGTCAAATTCCATCTTCCACATGGCATTCCGCCATCCCAACCAAGTTGTCCAATTAATTAAGCTAACCCTTAATCAGTAATTCCCGAGCATTGCTCAATACCATGAGCACGGCTATCCTAATAGTTTCACACTCTGCAGAGGTTATGCACTTTACCCACGATGATACAACCAAACACCACAAAGGCGAGAGATTATAACAAAGCCTTTACAATGCTCTATCTTAACCCGATACTACCCGCTAAGGTTTCAACATCGGCGGTCTCAGAAACTCACATCCGTGGCCCCCTCTTGCGCCATGTGAATTACACTCGACCGGGAACTCACACCGACCACGATAGTATCAAAATTAAGACTTTGCAAATTACTCACTAGGTCGCCCATACGGACATATGTGGTTGCATGATTGACTCAGTCAAAGGCTTGCAAGGTTAAGTCCTTAGTGTGATCAAGGCAAGACTTCCACATACCATCGCCCATCGGGCCCACCTTGGCCTCCTCGCCTTGCCACTTGCCCCAATCTAAGTTATCATCACCCGCTTGATTACCAAGCACCACGTGCCATCAACAATTCAACATCGTTGCGTGACATGACTCGCCACAACAACTCAATCTCATCGTGTGATCCCACATGACACACAAGTTCATAACATTGTTCCATATTCCGTTAATCAAGATTAATTAACAATGATTCGACACATGTGATGACGTGGCATGGCTAAGCAACTAATACGGTCTAACCTCCAATGTTGATCATAATTATTAATCAACTATATTAAACCAATCTAGGGTGACAATGGTTCATGGCATATAATGACAAGGTAGGGTATAGATCAATCTGTATTTTAGCTAAACCCAATCTAATTTGAAACAATTGTATATTTGAAATATATGCAATATTGTAAAACAAACATAGCAATTTTATAAACATGGGTTCAACATGATCAAAGCACAACTTGCCTTGGAATAGGTCCTGATCTTGATCTGAAGCTTGCTCTTGGGTTGCTTGATCTTCCTCCAAGCGTCGCACAATTCAACGTCTACAGCGTCTCAAAGAGAAAAGCAAATAAATGCCAAAACAGAGAGCAATTGAACTCCAAAATCAATTAAAATTCACCATTAAATAGATCTCAATTTTACAAATTTTTAGAAACTGGAATCACTCAAATCCGAGTTACGATGCAAAAGATATAGCCTTTTGAAGTTTGAAATAAATCTCAAATCGGAAAATCAGAAAATCAGATTTAATAGATTTATTTTATTCCGAAAATAGATTATCATATCATCATGACGTCACGCTGACGTCAACATCGGACCGACCAATCGGAAGCGCCACGTGGCCCGGTCCATGGATCGCGTCCACGATGCGCTTTCGGGTCCACGGCGAGACGCGTCCCACGGCGCCGGCCAGCGCTGCGCCGGGCGCGGCGGCGCGCCGATTGGTTGCGGCGGCGGCGCATCCGGTGCACCAATTCCATCGGACGATCGCCGATTGATGCACACGCGGCGAGATCACGAGCACGGGTTTTAGATCCAACGGACGGCGATTAAGGAGGGTTTTACAGCTCACCGAGGACACGCGGCTGTATCTGAGACGTCGGCGAAGATCCAACGGACCAGAGCTTCTCCGCTGCTAATGGCGTCGCCCGAGACCAAAATCCGCCGGCGATGAAGACGACGATACTCCGCGAGGCGCTCCGGCGAGTTCGGGACGTCGAGACCTTGCACTTCGGCTGCGGCGAGGAACGAGGGACTCAACGCACCCGTCCGAGCCTTAAATAGGCGCACGGAGAGGGCGTGCGAGCGGCGGACACGGACTCCGAGTCCGTCGGAACACGGCGGCCGGCGAAGAGTCCGAGCGGAGACGACACACGAGAACCCTTCGATGGCGAATGAGCGGTGGGATTCAAGCGGCGTGGTGGATCGATCCGCGAACCAACTAACGGACACGATCCAAACTTTCCCGAACCGCAGACGACTTAATTCCGACCGTCCGATTCCGATCCGACGTCCATCGGCGCTAGGGTTTGCGATTCACGCGCAAAAGCTCCCGACCGCCCGATCACGAGATCAACGGTAGCGATCGCGCCTCTCACTCGTGGGCCAAGCCAATCCGCCGCGACCCACAGACCACTCACAGCGCCAAAGTTGGGCTCGGCCAACATCTGCTTTCTGAGATTTTCAAAAGGTTTTCATTTAAAATAATTCCATAAATTCATTTAATTTGTTTTAGGCAATAAAACAATCAGAAAAATCAAGAAAAATCTCAAAAATACTTTGAGACATTCTGGACTTAAATAAAATATTTTTGCTAAAACTTTATTTTAACTTTGTACAGATTTAAATACTTTTGAATAAAAAGCAATAAACTTGAAATAGGAATTAATTCAAATAAATCTAGAAAAATCCAAATAAATTCCAGAAAATCACAAATGCATTTTTAAACGATAAAAACTTAATTAAGCCAAATTTTGGGATGTTACAAGGGGGCAGGTTACATGGAGAATTGGGAGAGGGAAGGATGGAGAGTGTTCCAGGAACCCCAGTCCTCCATCTTGATGACTGGTCGCCGTCCAGTTTCGCCCACGCCGGGTTGGTAGACTCATTGAGCAGAGTAGTCGGCCGTTTTCTTGGGAAACATCGTACCTGCCCTCTGTGGACCTGTCAGATGCTAACGTTGCAATGCGTGGTCCTGGCTCTGCCTTGGGAGAGAGCGTACCCTCATACTGCGCGTGACTGGACGATGGGACCGGAGTTTTGACTTTGGCAACCTTCGCGCTGCCTATGGAAGGAGCGACCTGCTCCCGTGTGGTCACTTCAAGCGGTCAAGGTCATAGGGCACGTGGCTAGTGGCCGGTGGAGGGCCCGATACCTAGCCTTTGGTGGGGACCACCTCGGACTGGTCGGAGGTCGGGGGAGTCCGACCCGCGAGGGAGGTCGGACGTCCTACTTGGTCAGGACGAGCTCGGAGCAGTCGGTTAGGTCGGGGGATGAGTGTCCTTCGTGGCCTCGCGGGGCCTTTGGTCGGAGGCGAGCTTGGAGCAGTCCGTTCATTACCCCGGGCCACCGTTTTACATTGGAGTCCGGGCCAGGGGCGTCGGGGCCAAAGAGATCGCCAAGGTCCGCATACAACCCGGGGATAGCCCTGCCCGGGCCCAGAAACAGTCCCCTGAGGTCAGAGGAGGACCGCCTAAAGCCCCCCCCGGGGGGGGCACGAACACGTGTCAGGATAGCCGATCCCCGACAGATTCGAAACGCACTCCGAAAAGAGCAATGGCGCATATGAAGTCCATTCGGGGGGTTTGGTACTTAGTTTCCATCAGTGACTTTTTTCGTACGCAAGGAGTCTACGGGGCCAATTAGGACCTGTCGTGAGGCATATTTCACACCGACTCAGATGGATTCGAAACGCACTCTGAAATGAGCAAGGGCGCATATGAAGTCCATTCGGGTGGTTAGGCTCTCAGTTTAATTCTGTGAATTTTTTCATACACATGGAGTCTACGGGGCCAAATAGCACCGACATGGACGAATTCAAAACGCACCCCGAAATGAGCGTGGGCGCATATGAAGTCCATTCGAGCGGTTTGGCACTTAGTTTCATTCTGTGACTTTTTTCATACTTATGGAGTCTACAGTGTCAATTGGGACCTGTCGTGAGGAATATTTAATACCTAAACTGACGGATTCAAAACACACCCCGAAATGATCTAGGGCTCATATGAAGTCCATTCGTGGGGTTTGGCACTCAGTTTCATTCTGTGACTTTTTTCGTACGTATGGAGTCTACAATGTCAATTGGGACCTGTCATGAGTAATATTTAACACCGACTCGGATGGATTCGAAATGCACCCCGAAATGATCTATGGTGCATATGAAGTCCGTTCGGGGGTTTGGCACTCAGTTTAATTCTGTGACTTTTTTTCGTACGCATGGAGTCTACATGGTCAATTGGGACCCGTCGTGAGGAATATTTAACATCAACTCGGACGAATTCGAAACACACCCCGGAAAGAACTACGACGCATCTAAAGTCCTTTCGGGCCCCTTTGGCACTCAGTATCATTCTTTCACTTTTTTCGTACGCATGGAGTCTACAGGGCCAATTGGTTCCCATTGTGTGGAATATTTAATACTGAGTCGGTCGGATTCGAAACGTATTCGAAATGAGCTAGGGCAAATATGGAGTCCATTCGTGGACATTTGGCACTCAGTATCATTCTGTGACTCTTCTTGTACGTATGGTGTCTACATTGATAATTGGGACTCGCTGTGAGGAATATTAAACACCGACTCAGACGAATACGAAACACACCCAAAAATGAGCTAGGGCGCATATTATGTCAGTTTAGCTGGTTTGGCACTCAGTTTGATTCTGTGACTTTTTTCATTCCTTTAGGGTCTACAGTGCCAATTGTGACCGTCGTGAGAAATATTTAACACTAACTCGGACGGATTCGAAACGCACTCCGAAAAGAGCAATGGCGCATATGAAGTCCATTCGGTGGTTTGGCACTCAGTTTCCGTCAGTGACTTTTTTCGTACTCATGGAGTATACGGGGCTAATTGGGACCCATCCTGAAGCATATTTCACACTGACTCGGATGGATTCGAATCGCACTCCGAAATGAGCAATGGTGCATATGAATTCCATTCGGGTGATTTGGCACTCAGTTTAATTTTGTGACTTTTTTCGTACACATGGACTCTACGGGGCCAATTGGGACCCATCGTGAGAAATATTTAACACCGACTTGAACGAAACGCACCCCAAAACGAGCTTGGGCACATATGAAGTCCTTTCGGGGGATTTGGCACTCAGTTTCATTGTGACTTTTTTTCGTACGTATGGAGTCTAAAGTGTCAATTAGGATCTGTCGTGAGAAATATTTAACACCTACTCGGACTGATTCGAAACGCACCCCGAAATGATCTAGGGCGTACATGAAGTCCGTTCAGGGGGTTTGGCACTCAGTTTAATTCTGTGACTTTTCGTACGCATGGAGACTACATGGCAAATTGTGACCCATCGTGAGGAATATTTAACAATGACTCGGATGGATTCGAAACGCACCCCGAAATGATCTGTGGCGCATATGAAGTCCGTTCGGGGGTTTGGCACTCAGTTTAATTTTGTGACTTTTTTCGTACTCATGTAGTCTACATGACCAATTGGGACCCGTCATGAGGATTATTTAACACTGACTCGAACAGATATGAAACACACCCCGAAATGAGCTACCACGCATCTGAAGTCCATTCAGGCCCCTTTGGCACTCGGTATCATTCTGTCTTTTTTTGTACGCATGGAGTCTACAGGGCCAACTGGCTCCCAACGTGAGGAATATTTAACACCGACTCGGACGGATTCAAAATGCATCCGAAATGAGCTAAGGCACATATGGGGTCCATTCATGGCCCTTTGGCACTCAGTATCATTCTGTGACTCTTTTCATACATATGAGTCTACAGTGCCAATTGAAACTCATCATGAGGAAGATTAAACACCGCTTCGGACGAATTCGAAACGCACCCCAAAATGAGGTAGGGCGCATATTAAGTCAATTCGGCTGGTTTGGCTCTCAGTTTGATTCTGTGACTTTTTTTCATTCCTATAGAGTCTAAAGTGCCAATTGTGACTGTCATGAGAAATATTTAACACTAACTCGGAAGGATTCAAAACGCACTCCGAAAAGAGCAATGGCGCATATGAAGTCCATTCGTGGGGTTTGGCACTCAGTTTATGTTAGTGACTTTTTTGGTACTCATGGCTACACATGGAGTCTACGGGGCCAATTGGGACCCATCGTGAGGAATATTTCACACCGACTCAGATGGATTCAAAACGCACTCCGAAATGAGCAAGGGTGCATATGAAGTCCATTCGGGTGGTTTGGCACTTAGTTTAATTCTGTGACTTTTTTTGTACACATGGAGTCTACGGGTCCAATTGGGACCCATCGTGAGAAATATTTAACACCGACTTGGACGGATTCAAAACGCACCCTGAAACGAGCTTGGGCGCATATGAAGTCCATTCCGGGGTTTGGCACTCAGTTTCATTGTGACTTTTTTCCGTACGTACGGAGTCTACAGAATCAATTGAGACATGTCGTGGGGAATATTTAGCACCTACTCGGACGGATTCGAAACGCACCCTGAAATGATCTAGGGTGCATATGAAGTCCGTTCGGGGGGTTTAGCACTCAGTTTAATTCTATGACTTTTTTCGTAGGCCTGGAGTCTACATGACAAATTGTGACCCGTCGTGAGGAATATTTAACAACGACTTGGACGGATTCAAAAATCTCCCCGAAATGAGCTATCACACGTCTGAAGTCCATTCGGGCCCCTTTGGCACTCAGTATCGTTCTGTGTCTTTTTTCGTACGGATGGAGTCTATAGGGCCAATTGGCTCCCGTCGTCAGGAATATTTAAAAACGACTCGGACGGATTCGAATCGCATCTGGAATGTGCTAGGACACATATGGAGTTCATTCGGGGCCCTTTGGCACTCAGTATCATTTTGTGACACTTTTCATACGTGTGGTGTTCATAGTGCCAATTGGGACTCATCGTGAGGAAGATTAAACACCGACTCGAACGGATCCGAAATGCACCCCAAAATGTGCTAGGGCGCATATTAAGTCAATTCGGCTGGTTTGGCACTCAGGTTGATTCTGTGACTTTTTTCATTCCTTTAATGTCTATAATGCCAATTGTGACCCTCGTGAGAAATATTTAACACTGACTCGAACGGATTCGAAACGCACTCTAAAAAGAGTAATGACGCATATGAAGTCCGTTCGGGGGGTTTGGCACTTAGTTTTCATCAGTGACTTTTTTCGTACGCATGGAGTCTGTGGGGCCAATTATGACCTATCGTGAGGCATATTTCACACCGACTCGGATGGATTCGAAATGCACTCCGAAATGAGCAACGGAGCATATGAAGTCCATTCGGGTGGTTAGGCACTCAGTTTAATTATGTGACTTTTTTTCGTACACATGGAGTCTACGGGGCCAATTAGGACCCATCGTGAGAAATATTTAACCCCACATTGGACGGATTCAAAACGCACCCCGAAATGAGCTTGGGCGCATATGAAGTCCATTCGGGCGGTTTGGCACTTAATTTCATTCTGTGACTTTTTTCGTACGTATGGAGTCTATAGTGTCAATTGGGACCTGTCGTGAGGAATATTTAACACCTACTCTGACGGATTAAAAATGCACCCCGTAATGATTTAGGGCACATATGAAGTCTATTCAGGGGGTTTGGCACTCAGTTTCATTCTGTGACTTTTTTCGTACGTTGGAGTCTATAGTGTCAATTGGGACTTGTCGAGAGTAATATTTAACATCGACTCGGACGAATTCGAAACGCACCCCGAAATGATCTATGGCGCATATGAAGTCTGTTCGGGGGTTTGGCACTCAGTTTAATTCTGCAACTTTTTTTCGTACGCACGGAGTCTACAAGGCCAATTCAGATCCGTCGTGAAAAATATTTAACACCGACTCGAACGGATTCAAAACGCACCCCGAAATGAGCTACCACACATCTGAAGTCTTTTCGGGCCCCTTTGGTACTCAGTATCGTTCTATGCCTTTTTTCGCACGCGTGGAGTCTACAGGGCCAACTGGCTCCCATCGTTAGGAATATTTAACACCGACTCGGATGGATTCAAAATGCATCCGAAATGAGCTAGGGCACATATGGAGTCCATCGGGGCCCTTTGCACTCAGTATCATTCTGTGACTCTTTTCGTACGTATGGTGTCTACAGTGCCAATTGGGACTCATCATGAGGAAGATTAAACACCGCTTCGGACGAATTCGAAATGCACCCCAAAATGAGGTTTGACGCATATTAAGTCAATTCGAGTGGTATGGCACTCAGTTTGATTCTGTAACATCCCAAAATTTGGCTTAATTAAGTTTTTATCGTTTAAAAATGCATTTGTGATTTTCTGGAATTTATTTGGATTTTTCTAGATTTATTTGAATTAATTCCTATTTCAAGTTTATTGCTTTTTATTCAAAAGTATTTAAATCAGATACAAGTTAAAATAAAGTTTTAGCAAAAATATTTTATTTAAGTCCGTAATGTCTCAAAGTATTTTTGAGATTTTTTCTTGGATTTTTCCTGATTGTTTTATTGCCTAAAACAAATTAAATGAATTTATGGAATTATTTTAAATGAAAACCTTTTGAAAATCTCAGGGAACAGTGTTGGGCCGAGCCCAACACTCAGGCGCTGCAATGATCTGGTCGTGCGGCCCAGATTGGCCCACGAGCGGAGGTGCGATCGCCACCGCTGATCTCGCATCGGCGGTCGGAGCTTTCGCGCGTGAATCGCAAACCCTAGCGCCGATGGACGTCGGATCGGAATCGGACGGTCGGAATTAAGTCGTACCGGTTCGAGAAAGTTTGGATCGTGTCCGTTAGTTGGTTCGGGCGGATCTGATCCAGCCACGTCGCTTTGAATCCCAGCCGTTCATTCGCCATCGAAGGGTTCTCGTGTGTCGTCTCCGCCTCGGACTCTTCCGCCGCCGCCAGCGTTCCGACGGACTCGAGTCCGTGTCCGCCGCCGCCGCCCTCTCCGTGCGCCTATTTAAGGCTCGGACGGGTGCGTTGAGTCCTCGCCTCGCCGCGGCCGGCGCAAGGTCTCGACGCCCGTAACTCGCCGGGCGCCTCGCGAGTATCGCCGTCTTCATCGCCGGCGGATTTTGGTCTCGGCGACGCCATTAGCGGCGGAGAAGCTCGTCCGCTGGATCTTCGCCGATATCTCGAATACATACCGCGTGTCCTCGGTGAGTCAGAAACCTCCTTAATCGCCGTCCGTTGGATCTAAAACCCGTGCTCGTGATCTCGCCGCGTGTGCATCAATCGGCGATCGTCCGATGGAATTGGTGCACCAGATTGCGCCGCCGCCGCAACCAATCGGCGCCGCGTAGTCGGGCGCAGCGGCCGAGGCGCCAGGACCGCGTCTGCCGTGGACCCGGCGGTCGTGGGCGCGGTCCATGGACCGGGGCCACGTGGCAGCTTCCGATTGGTCCGGTCCAGTTCTTGACGTCAGCGTGACGTCATGATGACGCAGTAATCTATTTTCGGAATAAAAATAAATCTATTAAATCTGATTTTCTGATTTTCCTGATTTCAGTATTTATTTCAAACTTCAAAAGGCTATATCTTTTGCATCGTAACTCGGATTTGAGTGATTCCAGTTTCTAAAAATTTGTAAAATTGAGATCTATTTAATGGTGAATTTTAATTGATTTTGGAGTTCAATTGCTCTCTGTTTTGGCATTTATTTGCTTTTCTCTTTCGGTACGCGTAGACGTTGAATTGTGCGACGCTTCGGAGGAAGATCAAGCAACCCAAGAGCAAGCTTCAGATCAAGATCAGGACCTATTCCAAGGCAAGTTGTGCTTTGATCATGTTGAACCCATGTTTATAAAATTGCTATGTTTGTTTTACAATATTGCATATATTTCAAATATACAATTGTTTCAAATTAGATTGGGTTTAGCTAAAATACCAGATTGATCTATACCCTACCTTGTCATTATATGCCATGAACCATTGTCACCCTAGATTGGTTTAATATAGTTGATTAATAATTATGATCAACATTGGAGGTTAGACCGTATTAGTTGCTTAGCCATGCCACGTCATCACATGTGTCGAATCATTGTTAATTAATCTTGATTAACGGAATATGGAACAATGTTATGAACTTGTGTGTCATGTGGGATCACACGATGAGATTGAGTTGTTGTGGCGAGTCATGTCACGCAACGATGTTGAATTGTTGATGGCACGTGGTGCTTGGTAATCAAGCGGGTGATGATAACTTAGATTGGGGCAAGTGGCAAGGGGCGAGGAGGCCAAGGTGGGCCCGATGGGCAGATGGTATGTGGAAGTCTTGCCTTGATCACACTAAGGACTTAACCTTGCAAGCCTTTGACCTGAGTCAATCATGCAACCACATGTCTGGTATGGGCCAGCCTAGCTGAGTAATTTGCAAAGTCTTAATTTTGATACTATCGTGGTCGGTGTGAGTTCCCGGTCGTGTAATTCACATGGCGCAAGAGGGGGCCTGGATGTGGTTTCTGAGACCGCCAGATGTTGAAACCTTAGCGGGTAGTATCGGGTTAAGATAGAGCATTGTAAAGGCTTTGTTATAATCTCTCGCCTTTGTGGTGTTTGGTTGTATCATCGTGGGTAAAGTGCATAACCTCTGCAGAGTGTGAAACTATTCGGATAGCCGTGCTCGCGGTATTGAGCAATGCTCGGGAATTACAGTTAAGGGTTAGCTTAATTAATTGGACAACTTGGTTGGGATGGCGGAATGCCATGTGGAAGATGGAATTTGACTTAGGATTGGAAACTTGGTTTACTTGAGAAATACTGAATTTATTTATTATCGTTATTTGTTTTACATCCTTTACAATCTATATACTGTATTCGTTCATAAATGCTGCTTATTGCAAAATAGCCATGATAGCCTATCCATTGGAATAAGCCTTGCATATAGATACATGGAATTGCATTCATGCACAACTTGTTGAGTGCTTTAAGTACTCACCCTTGCCAAACAACAATAATCAACAGCTTGAAGAATCTACACTGTGTTGGAAGATGAAGTCCAAGAAGACACGAGTCATTAGGGTCCGAGCCTTGTCGGTTGCTGTGGTGGTGAATCGATGAGCTACCTACGCTTCTACTTTCCATTGCTAATTATTAGTTTATATTTTCAGTCTTGCCCTGCGTGGCTTAATAATGTAAGTTGGTCATAAGATCATACATTTAGTTATATCAATAAATGAACTATTATTCTATTATCGTTGTGTATGATGTGATATGTACCAATGTTAAGCTGTGTGCACTAGCGTTGATCCTGGGAATAGTGCAGTAAACACAGTGGGTTTGAATCAGTGGATTCGGGTCCTTACAGATTCTGTCACTTTTTTTCATTCCAATAGAGTCTAAAGTGCCAATTGTGACCGTCGTGAGAAATATTTAACACTAACTCAAACGGATTCGAAACACACTTCGAAAAGAGCAATGGCGCATTTGAAGTCCATTCGTGGGGTTTGGCACTCAGTTTTCATTAGCAACTTTTTTCATACGCATGGAGTCTACAAGGCCAATTGGGACCCGTCATAAGGAATATTTCACACAGACTTGGATGGATTCGAAACGCACTCCGAAATGAGCAAGGGCACATATGAAGTCCATTTGGGTGGTTTGGCACTCAGTTTAATTCTTTGACTTTTTTCGTATGCATGGAGTCTACATGGCCAATTGGGACCCGTCGTGAGGAATTTTTAACATCGACTCGGATGGATTCGAAATGCTCCTCGAAATGAGCTAGCACGCATCAGAATTCCATTCGGGCACCATTGGCAGTCAGTATCGTTCTGTGTCTTTTTTCGTACGCATGGAGTCTACAGGGCCAACGGGCTCTCGTCGTGAGGAATATTTAACACCGACTCGGACGGATTCTAAACGCATCCAAAATGAGCTAGGGCACATATGGAGTCCATTCGGGGCCCTTTGGCAATCAATATCATTCTGTGACTCTTCGTACGTATGGTGTCTACAGTGCCAATTGGGACTCGTCATGAGGAAGATTAAACACCGACTCGAACGAGTTTGAAACGCACCGCAAAATGAGGTGGGGAACATATTAAGTCAATTCGGCTGGTTCGGCACTCATTTTGATTCTGTGATTTTTTTTTCATTCCTATAGAGTCTACAGTGCCAATTGTGACCATCGTGAGAAATATTTTACACTAACTCGGACGGATTCGAAACGCACTCAGAAAAGAGCAATGGCGCATATGAAGTCCATTCGGGGGGTTTGGCACTCAGTTTCCATCAGTGACTTTTTTTCGTACGCATGGAGTCTACAGGGCCAATTGGGACCCGTCGTGAAGCATATTTCACACCGACTCGGATGGATTCAAAACACACTCCGAAATGAGTAGGGGCAGATATGAATTCCATTCGGGTGATTTGGCACTCAGTTTAATTCTTTAACTTTTTTCGTACACATGGAGTCTAGGGCGCCAATTGGGATCCATCATGAGAAATATTTAACACCAATTTGGACGGATTCAAAACGGACCTCGAAATGAGCTTGGGCACTCAGTTTCATTGTGACTTTTTTACGTACGTATGGAGTCTACAGTGTCAATTGGGACCTGTCGTGAGGAATATTTAACACCTACTCGGACGGATTCGAAACGCACCCTGAAATGATTTAGAGTGCATATGAAGTCCGTTCGGGGGGTTTGGCACTCAGTTTAATTCTGTGACTTTTTTTCGTATGCATGGAGTCTACATGGCAAATTGTGACCCATTGTGAGGAATATTTAACAATGACTCGGACGGATTCGAAACACACCCCGAAATGAGGTAGCACGCGTCTAAAGTCCATTCGGGTCCCTTTGGCACTCAATATCGTTCTGTGTCTTTTTTCGTACGGATGGAGTCTACAAGGCCAATTGGCTCCCGTTGTCAGGAATATTTAACACCGACTCGGACGGATTCGAAATGCGTTTGAAATGAGCTTGGACACATATGAAGTCCATTCGGGGCCCTTTGGCACTCAGTATCATTCTGTGACTCTTTTCGAACATATGGTGTCTATAGTGCCATTTGGGACTCGTCGTGAGAAAGATTAAGCACCGACTCGGACGAATTCAAAACCCAATACTCTAATAATTAGGCAGAGTATGAAGCATTATTTAAAGGCCTACCGCTGTTGGACAATATCGAAGTAGATGTTGTTGAGGTCTTTGGCGATTCCTTGTTAGTTGTGCTACAAATCAAGGGAGAATACCAGTGGTGGAATATAAGAACCCAGGTGTCTTCATAACCGGCCCAGAAGTGCCTGAGGGAGATACAGGGCCGAGTGGAAGGCCCAGAGGATAAGCTCTGCGCCAAGCCTTGCTGTCGTGCGCAAGGAGATACATCCTAGAGACAGTTGAACATATATTTAGATATAAAAGATATGATTGTAATCCGAGTTGTTAGCAGGGTAGATAAAGATGTAAACTCTATCCTGTAACCGATTAGAATCTAATAACCAATCGGAATCCCTTAACCGATCGGGACTCTCTAAACCGCCCCACCCCCATTATATGAGGGAGAGGGCGGGCAACAACAGAGACATGAGCAATCTTAGATCCAAGAGATCCAAATAATCCCAGCATAAAGATCTAGGGTATTACCTCCACTGTCGAGGGCCTGAACCTATCTAAACCTTTGTCTTGTGTGACCTTCGAGTTTGAGATCTAGCGCCTACCCCATAAATTCATTGCCAATCACAAAAGTCAACAGTTACGACTTGCCTTGATGATCTAGTGCTGAGTCTTGGTCTTTGAAGTCTCCGTTCACTCCCTCAGAATTAGCGTCTACTGGAAAAGAAAGCAATGAAACCAAATAAATACCAACAGAGACTCAAACAAGCTCAAAACTGAAAATAAATGGCTCTGAAAGGTAGACAATTGGCGCGCCAGGTAGGGGGAGCGCTATAATCTTTTCCTACAAACTCGATGGCAGCAACCAGCAGAATCGTCGCCACCTTCGTCTCCGGCCAAGCTTTCCGCTTTGGGAACCTAGACTTCGTCGTAGACGCACGCGGAGAACTTGTTTGCCTAGACCTAAACCAGATCCAATCTGGTAAAGATCAGGCCGACCCATCTCAGGTACGCCACTCTAACACGGCCAGCAAACCAGTCAGCGTCGCGAGGAATTGCCACAATCTTTGTGACATCTTCGTGATAGAAGAGCAGAAAATCGATCTCCAATGCCAGCAAGAGATTCAAGAAGGTGCGGAGGAAGATCGCCTTCTTCGTAAGGGTAAGGAGGCACAAGCGCGATCGCTTCGATCTCGCGACCGCAACGTCCATGAGGACATCCTACAATCCAGATTGGGAGACCTAGCTGTCTTCCACACGCTGCAGCAGAATGTCATCGCCTCCAAGACGCTCCT
This sequence comes from Otatea glauca, assembly GCA_036346275.1. Taxonomy (NCBI): domain Eukaryota; kingdom Viridiplantae; phylum Streptophyta; class Magnoliopsida; order Poales; family Poaceae; genus Otatea; species Otatea glauca. The sequence continues at coordinate 164,241 of JAYEVK010000386.1, read as the reverse complement.
CGACACGCTGGACCCGTGATTGCATCTGATAGCCTGACGGCCCTGATCGTGGCCCAGATCAAGGCCATGGTGACGGTGGCAGCCATTCAGCAGAATCAGGAAAAGCCAATAGGAGAGGCGCACTCACGCTCCCACGCGGCTACCAGTGTCGCTAGCAGTCGGACTGCTACCAGTCGGAGTACCGGTAGTCGACGCCCCATACAACCAGTCAGAGACGCCCGTCGGAATCTCAACCGCGACCTTCGCTGAGACATCACCGCCATACGGCAAGAGTGGGACGAGGAAGAATGACGCTGGCGCTACGACGACTATGAACGTTTCGGCACTGGCCACGATCGACGAAGTGATCAACGGTACGATGACTGCAATGATCGTAGAGGACATCATCGCCGGGGTCAGAACGACGACGACGATCACTGAGTCATGGACTCGCCGCGCCGAACTCCACCCCGACGCGTTGACGACAATCGTCGAGCCAGAGGCTCGCCACGCCGGACTCCCCCTCATCATGACGACAGATCCATCGACGAAATCCGAGCGTTCACTTCTCGGTTACACCGAGTGGTATGGCCCGAAGGCTTCAACCCCAAGGGCATCATTAAGTTTGATGGGGAGCGAGATCCGGAAGCTTGGCTGCAGGTCTATGCCCTAGCGGTTAAAGCGGCTGGGGGCAATCAAAACGTGATGGCAAATTATCTGCCAGTCAATCTCACCCCCTCGACTCAATCATGGCTCACAGGACTTCCTGCAAACTCGGTGGACTCCTAGAGCGATTTCTGCGATTAATTTATCGTGAACTTTCAAGGAACCTATGAGAGGCCTGGCACCCCGTGGGACCTATATCAGCTTCACCAGAAGAAAGACGAGACGCTGAGAGATTTCATCCGGCGTTTCATGCAGAAGAAAAACACCATCAAGGCTGTGTCTGATGCAGTGGTGGTAGCAGCTTTTCAGAAAGGGGTCAGCGATCCTGATCTGATCAAGAAAATGTCCAGGAAACCACTGGCCTTCGTAAAGGAGAAATTTGCATTGGCTGACCGCTATGCCACGGCCTCAGACGCCCTGGTCGAGCGCCAAGAAGATCGCCCGCAATAGAAGAACAAAGGCGACAAGGCCGAGTCCTCAAAGCACAAAGACAAAAAACAGAAAGGCGAGGAGCTAGTTGCGGTAGCAGAGCACAGCTGGCTCCGAGCCACACGGAGGGAGGCGCCCGATTACAGTATTGTCATGGATGCGATCTGTCCTTTCCACCCTAAGGGAAAGCATGCCACCAAAGACTGCTTCACCCTGAAGCGTTTTGCGCGTGAAAGCAACAAGCAACCGGCTCCAACAAAGGATGAGGCTGCCAAGAAAAAAGACCCTCCCGACGAGGACGATTACCAAGAGCCCGAGCACGAGCTGAACTAAATATACGGGGGCTCCACCGGATACGAGTCCAATTGGAAGCAAAAGCTTACCGCTCGGGAGATCAATGCGGTGGAACCGGCAACCCCCCAGTATCTAAAGTGGTCTGAAGTCCCGATCACCTTCGACCGTTCGGATCACCCCAATCGAGTTCTACATCCGGGTAAGTATCCCCTAGTGCTCAACCCTGTTATTCACAATGTAAAGCTCAAGAAGGTCTTAATTGATGGAGGGAGTGGACTTAACGTCTTGTTCGCCAAAACCTTCGACGACATGAACATCCCCCGCTCCGAGCTAAGGCCGAGCTCACAGTTGTTCCACGGGGTGATCCCTGGGGCGTCTTCGTTTCCACTCGGGCAGATTGCTTTGCACGTCACCTTTGGTACCAAAGACAACTATCGGACCGAATACATAAATTTTGAAGTAGCGGATTTTGAGATAGCGTATCACGCTATCTTGGGAAGGCCCGGACTAGCTCGGTTCATGGCCGTCCCGCACTACACCTATTTGATGATGAAGATGCCGGGACCCAAAAGCGTCATCACGGTTCGCAGCGACATCAAGCGATCCTTGGAATCCGACCGAGAGAACTATGAACTCGCTGAGCTGCAGGAGGCAACCACCGAGGGGAAGAATATCCAGGCAGAGGCTGCCACGTTGCAGGAAGAAGGCGACATCCCATCCAAGAAGCAGGCCACGTCAGGGATAAAGTCCGGCGAAGGAACCAAGAGAATTATTCTCGACTCATCCGACCCATCCAAAACGACTCTGATCAGGATAGGGCTCGAGGATAAATAGGAAGGCATGCTCATCACCTTCCTCCAGGCTAACAAGGACATCTTTGCCTGGAAACCATCCGACATGCTGGGTGTTCCTAGGGAGGTGATCGAGCATTCTCTACACGTCAATGAAAAGGCAAGGCCAATCAAGCAAAGACTCCGGCGGTTCACTCCAGATCATCGGAACGCCATCAAGCAGGAGATCACCAAGATATTAGCTACAAGTTTTATCAAAGAAGTGTATCATCCCGACTGGTTGGCGAACCCTGTACTAGTTCAAAAGAAGAATAAAACTTGGCGCATGTGCGTTGATTATACTGATCTCAACAAGGCATGTCCGAAGGATCCCTTCGGGCTACCTCGAATTGATCAGGTGGTTGATTCAACCAACGGGTGAGAGATCCTGAGTTTCCTCGATGCCTACTCAGGGTACCACCAGATTCGCCTAAAGGTGGAAGATCATATCAAGACTTCATTCATCATGCCCTTTAGGGCCTTTTGCTATACCACGATGGCGTTCGGGTTGAAAAATGCTGGTGCAACGTATCAACGTGCAATACAACGGTGTTTTCACACCCAACTCGGACGCAATGTGGAGGCATATGTGGACGATGTCGTGGTAAAGACTCGGGAGAGGAAGGATCTCATCGCCGACCTAACCAAGACGATCGAGAGTCTAAGGACTTTCAGCATGAAGCTTAATCCCGAGAAGTGTGTTTTCGGAGTATCTTCGGGAAAACTGCTCGAGTTTATCGTATCCCAACGAGGCATTGAGGCCAACCCAGAAAAGATCAAAGCCATATTAAATATGGAACCACCGACTTGCCAAAAGGACATCTAGAAGCTTACGGGGCGCATGGCCGCACTCAGCAGGTTTATTTCCCGACTGGGTATGCGAGGTATGCCATTCTTTAAACTCCTCAAGAAGCAGGACAAGTTCCAGTGGATGCCCGAGGCACAGCAAGCGTTCGAAGACTTGAAGACCTTCTTAACGACACCCCCGATCTTGGTTTCACCGATGCTAGGGGAACCTCTGTTACTTTACATCGCGGCAACGACTCATGTCGTCAGCGCTACAATCATCGTAGAAAGGGAGGAGCCAGATCACGTGCAGAAGATCCAATACCCGATCTATTTCATCAGCGAGGTCCTGAGTGATTCTAAGGTGCGGTATCCACAAGTGCAAAAATTATTATACGTCGTACTTCTTACATCTCGCAAACTCAAGCACTACTTCCAAGAGCATACTGTTTTGGTGATCACTTCCTTCCCAATAGGAGATATACTTCACAACTAGGAGGCCACTGGGAGAATTGCAAAGTGGGCAGTCTAGCTTGGAGCTTTTGATATCCTATTCAAGCAGCCAACAAGTCTCAAGCTCTCGTCGACTTTACTGCCGAGTGGACAGAACTTCAAAATCCGGAGGTCGTCAAGGAACTGGAGTATTGGACCATGTACTTCGATGGTTCCCTCATGCTCAGCAGCGCGGGGGCTGGTATAGTGCTCATATCACCAAGTGGAGAACAGTTAAGGTACGTTCTGCAAATATTTTTTCCCGCATCGAACAACGCCGCCGAGTACGAGGCACTCATCCATGGGCTCCGTATCACCATATCGCTCGGTATCCGACGTTTGACGGTTTGAGGAGATTCAATGCTCATGGTCAATCAGGTGCAAAAAGAATGGTCCTGCATCGAAGACAACATGGCTGCCTACTGCCAGGAGGTACGCAAGCTAGAAGGCAACTTCGACGACTTGGAACTTGTTCATGTGCTCCGTATGGACAATGAGGCGGCCGACGAGCTAGCAAAAATGGGATCCGGCCGGACCACAGTGCCCGTGGGAGTATTCGTCGAAGAAATTCATAAGCCCACAATAAGCACTCGGCCAAAGTCGGACATCCCAGCGGAGAAGAACGTAGAGGCAGAAGTCCTGATCATTACCCCCGATTGGACAGCTCCGTATCTGGATTATTTGATGAAGGACGAGCTACCCAAAGACCACGTGCAGGCCGAGCGAATAATGCGCTGAAGCAAGAGATATGTGGTAATTAGGGGAGAGCTCTATCGCAAGAGCTCCTCTGGTGTACTACGATGGTGCATATCAGAACAAGAAGGAAGAGATCTCCTCAAAGAAATCCACTCGGGAATTTGTGGGAATCACGCGGCATCAACAACCTTAGTCGGCAAGGCTTATCGTCAGGGATTTTTCTGGCTGACTGCTGTCACTGATGCAGAGGACATCGTCCGGACATGCAAAGGATGTCAGTTCTTTGCGTGATAGGCGAACAAACCGGCACAGGAACTACAGACCATCCCAATCACCTGGCCATTTGCGGTCTGGGGGCTTGACATGGTGGGACCCTTGAAGAAGGCTCAAGGCGGTTATACTCATCTCTTCGTGGCGGTCGATAAATTCACCAAATGGATCGAGGCCAAGCCAGTCGCCACAATCACAGCCGCAAAGGCCAAAAAATTCTTCCATGAAATCGTGGTTAGATTCGGCGTTCCAAACCGAATCATCACGGATAACATTACCCAATTCAGAGGTGGCATATTTCAAGACTGTTGCGGCGAACTCGACATAAAAATTTGCTTCGCATCAGTAGCACACCCCCGAAGTAATGGGCAAGTCGAACGAGCCAATGGCATGATGCTACAAGGCCTAAAGGCAAGGATTTTTTATCGTCTCAAACCATACGCCACTCGGTGGGTCAAAGAATTGCCTTCGGTACTCTGGGGGCTGCGAACCACCCCTAGCAGATCAACCGGCGTCGCTTTCTTCCCGTGTATGGCTCGAGGCGGTCCTCCCACCGAAGTTAGAATTCGATCTCGCGGGTTCGGCTATAAGGAGGTCGCCGAAAGAAAGTCGGCTAGAAGACCTCGACCGATCGAAGAAGCCGTGGACATTGCAACAATTCGATCGGCAAAGTACCTTCGTGGCTTACGCCGCTATCACGGTCGCAATGTAAGGAGCCGCGCATTCTCCAAAGGAGATCTGGTCCTTAGAAAGAATCAGAAATGTGAGCATAAGCTCTCCCCAAGCTGGGAGGGCCCTTACATCATCGATGAGGCGATACGTCCTAGGGCTTATAAGCTTAAGCGTGAAGACGGCACGGTTGTCAACAACACCTGGAACATAGAGCAGCTACGTCGTTTTTTCCCTTGAGCTCTATAATTCAAGTTCTTCTTTTTGAATGAATGTTTACTCTTAAAGTTGTTCTTGTACAATCTTCTCAAAAATTATGCGTCTGAGTGCTTTGCTCCTATGAATTTTAAGACTCTGAGACATACGTCATGAACCATGCCCCAGAGCCTGGGGGCTAGACTAGTCGGACATGATACATCAAAACTACTCGGGCAAAGCAGCATACTTAAAGAAAAAATGTAAGGCCAAAGAAACGCTTTCAATTATTCGTTCACAGGTCCAAAGTCTCCGCGACAGCCGAAGAAGCATCTTTAACTTCCTCCCAGAGTTCGGTTGCCCGGTCTTCATCCACGTTACAGGCATAGCCATCTTTAATGGCCTCAAGATCCACTCGGGGATAAAGTGACTTGGTGATCGCCAAAGCCTGGCTAGCGCCATTGGTCGCCATTTCCTTCAAGAGTATCTTAAGCTCCTTGGGGGCTTCCTCCAGTTGGGAGATAATTTGGTCCCTACTGAGTGGCCTCTCGCCTCCGGGATGAAGCAACCTCAGCAACGGGTCAGAGGCTTTGCGAAGCTTAGCACAAGACATTTCAAGGGCCTCGACCTTCTCGTTATAAGCGGCGTATTGCGCCCGCGTCTTGAACTTGTAGTCAGCAAGCAAAACAGATTATTAAGAAGTACCAAGAAGACAATGAAGGCAAGGGAGGGCCAAGCTGCTGAGCGTACCTTCTAGCTCCTTCTCCGATTTCAATTTGGAGACCTCCGAGGTCTTAAGTTGCTCTTGGAGCTTTACAATAGTAGAATCTCGAACTGACACGAAGATGAGGAAATCGAAAGACCAGATGATTAAACGAGAACACGGGATGGTCCAGGAAATATCTACCTCGAAGGGAGCCAACAACATCAAGCTTCTCCTGCCGCAGGGTCTCCTTCTCCTCCCGCGGGGCTTGGACCTCTGACCGAAGATTTTGCAGCTCGGCTGCATGTTTAGCTTTGATCTGCTCCAATTCGGCCAGATATTCCTACCGCGTCCTGACCTCCAGGAGCATCTTTTGGAGGTATTAGGATTTCTTTGCAGAGCGTTCTCCCAATTTCTGTAACCATCGCAGGGACAGGTGACAACATGCTAACCGGCACAAGCAAGAAGGTGATAAGAGTAGTGAAAGTATTACTCGGGCCAGGCGAGCACAAGCGGCGGCATGACTGTAAAATTCATTCCTTTCTTTCTCCTCCTCCGAGTCGTCAAGGGACTTCAAGCCGTCTTCCTCATCAACCCACGCGGTTTGCATTATGAGTTGAGGGCGAGCAAGAGTCGGCGGATCTCGGGGGATCTCTTCAACCTCAGGAGATGGATGGGAGACGGGCTCTTGAGAAGCAGGACCCGATACCGAAGCACGGGGTGTCGATGAAAGCGGCTGTGGCTCAGAGGGCGCCCCTGTGTCCCCAGGCGAGGCAGATTGTGAGGCCTCCTCAACCAAGACATGTACGTCCTGGGACTCAGTTTTTTCAGGGGTCCCGGACGGTGTCTCGACAGGAACATCATACGAAGGATTCCTATAAGAAGAATGATCGATGAATAAGTCGGCAAAATGCGTTGAATAAGAGTCGATAGGACATCCAACCTATCGGACTTCTTTATTCTCATTGGGGGTTTCTTGCGAGCGGCAGAACCACTTCCGAAGGTACCAGTCGGGGTGCTACGATCTGGAACCCTAGGCTCTTCCCGAGCGCTCAAGTCACTCGGAGTTGGACTCGGCTGGACCACAGGCTTATGCGGAAGGGGAAGTAAAGGCACCGGGGCTTGCGCTGGTGGTTCTTGGATTTTGGGACCACCAGTCGGGCGCCGAGGCTTCGGGTAGTCCTTGACAATTGTTTTCTTCCCCTTCTTAGCGGCGGGTCTCGGCTTGGGAGCTCGCAGGTCGCTTCGGTGGCGCTCTTATGAGCAGCATTTACGGGAGAGCGCGTCAGCAAGAAAGCCAATCGATCCTGAAAAGGAGTATTATAACTGTTAAAAGTCATTCAGAGACGAATGTGGGAGTCTATCAGCTAAACTTTCTTACCTTAGGAGGAGGATTTGATGCAGTGAAGGATTTCAGGCATCTGGCGGTGGACATCTCTACGCTCGGGATGAAAAAGTCGCCTACCCGAGCATATACTTGCTCCTTTGACGCTGATTCGGGCAGTTCCCGGGTCGGATCGTCCATCCCTTCAAATTCAAATCCCAGATGGACTCGCTCTTTTAGCGGTTGTACCCGGCGAGCGAAAAAATGGAGGGCTAGACCAACTCCCGTGAGACCATCTTCTTTTAATTTCTCAATCAGCACCAAAAGATCCTGCACCTGGTGCATGTCGCCAGCATTGGGAGCAGATACCCAAGAAAGGGACACCTTAGGCCGGCACCCGACAAAAGAGGGGAGAGCAGGATCAGGATTGGCACAGTACAACCATTCCTGGTGCCAGCCTTTATTTGAAGATTTGAAGGGAATGGCAAAGTAATTTTTCTTTAATCCTTCCCGTAATTGGAATCCGGCTCCCCCAATTACCTTGGGGTCGCTCTTTGAGGGATAAGGTTTTAAAAGGTAAAAGTGGCGAAAGAGATTGAAATGAGGGCGGATGCCCAAGAAGGCCTTGCAGAGATGAACAAAGAGGGAGATTTGCAGGATAGAATTGGTATTCAAGTTCACCAATTCAATGCTATAGAAAAAGAGAAGACCGCGAAGAAAAGCGCAGGCAGGAAGCCCCAGCCCGCACTGGAAGAAAGATTCAAAGACCACAATTTCTTCAGAACGAGGGGTAGGGATGGATTCACCTGCGGCCGGTCGAGCGGAAATCAAAGTCAAGGCTGGAAGAACCCCGTCATCTGCCATGGATTGCAACCACTCTTCCGTCATTATCGAGGTGGTCCAATCTTGGGGCAAAGGTAGCGAGAAGGTGTCTTTGGAAGATTGAGAAGACATTTTCGAAGGAAAAAATCAACGACGGCGCAAAAATGCGAGCGCAGCAGCAGTTAACCCTAGAGGCGGAGAAGTCAGAGAGACAAGGGAGCAGAAGAGACCGGAGTGTGCGATGGGAAAAATGAACCATCGGCTTAGTCTTTAAAGGGGGAAAATTAGGTTTTCGCCGAATCGGCGAGAAAAAGATTGCAGAACACCTAACCCTGCCCTATGCTTCGTAATGATTCGCTAGCACGGCGTCCTAACATACGGAGGCAGTCATGGTTTGACCAAGTCATATTTGGGACACGTTGCTCCCCACGATGGGATGGTTAACCGCTTATCGATCTAAGCGAGACGTGTGTATCCTCCAGTTTGGATTAAAAATATCTTCTTGCGATATACCCCACATTGGGTCACAGATTGGTTACTGCATGGCGGAATCATATATCGCGGGTTGAGCCTGATAAGGCGCTTTTCCAATGGTATGCCCCAAGATGGGTCGATAAGCTGTGCATCGTAATAAACGAGTACGGATACCGTTCGGATAAACCTTGATATGTCCCAAGCCGGACCAGAGCTATATCCTACAGCAGTCGGATATGGGTATCACTTGGCCATGAGCCAAGAAAATCCTGATACGCTCCAAGTCGAGCCTAAGCTATATCCTACAGCAGTCGGATATGGGTATCACTCAGCCAAGAGCCACGTAAATATGATACGCTCCAAGTCGAGCCTAAGCTATATCCTACACCAGTCGGATATAGGTATCACTCGGCCATAAGCCAAGAAAATCCTGATACGCTCCAAGTCGAGCCTAAGCTATATCCTACAGCAGTCGGATATGGGTATCACTCGGCCAAGAGCCACGTAAATATGATACGCTCCAAGTCGAGCCAAAGCTATATCCTACACCAGTCGGATATAGGTATCACTCGGCCATGAGCCAAGAAAATTCTGATACGCTCCAAGCCGAGCCTAAGCTATATTCTACAACAGTCGGATATGGGTATCACTCGGCCTAGAGCCACGAGAATATGATATGTCTCAAGTCGGACTAGAGCTATATCCAGCAGTAGTCGGATATAGGTATCACTCGGCCAAGAGCCGCGCAAATCCTAATATGTCCCAAGTTGGACGATATCACTGGGCAAGAGCCATGCAAGATTCGATATACCCCACGCTGGGTCTAAGCTATGTCTAACGACAATCATGGATATCACTTGGAAAGGTATTTCTTTATTATATATAAGTTCCCTAGGCATTATGCTTGGGAAAATATTCTATTACATTTACAGGGGTCTTATACTTCTTCGCGGCGCACATGTCCAAGCGCCTCCACGAGAGCCTCCCTAGCCCTATAAAGGATGGGAAAGATTTTGAGGAAGGCATCGACGGCGGCGCAGTCGAGGGCAGCAGCATCTTCTTCCGCCCATTCGGCCATGGCGAGGTCGAAGAGCGCCCACTCCTCGGCAAGCTCTGGATCTTGGCGGTCCATGAGATCCCTCGGGAAGAAGGTGGAGCTCGGCTCAGGAAAATGGAGGACTAAGCATGAAGAGAATAAGTTCTAAAAGCGCTGATTCGCCTTTTATAGCTGATACGGTAAGGTTGAAGTAAATGCGAAGATCTAAAGAGATCAGAAGCCGAGGAGACTTGGAGTTAAGATAGTTCAGAAGCCAAAGAGGTTTTTGGAAAATGAATTGACACAGGAAGTCAAAACAGCTTCGAAGACTGTCCGAGGTTATATTCGAGTCCTTCATAATCCCCTTGCTGAAAGGAGAAGCATTCAAATCAAAGAAGAAACCAGTCAGAGGTCTATGCTGGAAACTAAGAATGTTGATCCAAAGTTGAGGCCCAGATAAAGATATAGCAATCGGATCATGAATCACTCGGGGGCTACTGTGGAATATAAGAACACAGGTGTCTTCATAACCAGCCCAGAAGTGCCTGAGGGAGATACAGGACCGAGTGGAAGGTCCAGAGGATAAACTCCGCGCCAAGCCTTGCTGCCGTGCGCAAGGAGATACATCCTGGAGACAGTTGAACATATATTTAGATATAAGAGATATGATTGTAATCCGAATTGTTAGCAGGGTAGATAAAGATGTAAACTCTACCCTGTAACCGATTAGAATCTAATAACCGATCGGAATCCCTTAACCGATCGGGACTCTGTAAACCGCCCCACCCCCATTATATGAGGGAGAGGGCGGGCAACAACAGAGACATGAGCAATCTTAGATCCAAGAGATCCAAATAATCCCAGCACACAGGACTAGGGTATTACCTCCATCGTCGAGGGCCTGAACCTGTTTAAACCTTTGTCTTGTGTGACCTTCGAGTTTGAGATCTAGTGCCTACCCCATAAATTCATTGCCGACCACAAGAGTCGACACCAGTGTTATGATGAAATACTGCTTAGATACTTAGAGCAATGTCTTAATACAATCGGCTCATTCACTTCATTTTTTATTGACCATATTCCTCGGGAAATGGATGATAGAGCTAATTTGTTAGCTCAGTAGGCATCGGGCTATAAAGTTTTTTGTCAATGTCAAATGTCTGAGCCGGTTGATAAAGCGATAATGTGTGCTGTTGCATTGAGTTTTTGGGCCAGGCCCGAGGCCTGGCTCCGCCCTTGGTACCCTGTGTCCCTGCGGTGCGAGAAGTGGTGCTAGGCACACGCAACGGTGGCTGCGTTGAGCTCCACCATGGACGTTCAGATCTGTGGCCTCTGAGTGTTGCATACATCGAGCTCCACCATGGGGGTGGCTGTCAGCTTCCCCAAGTAGTGTTTTCATGAGGAGAGACAGAGAAGGTAAAGGAATGGATAGATTTTCCACCGACACTACCATTTCTTTTTGATTCTGTGATTTGATTTTGCACATTTCTGCTCTTTGAAATTTGTTAGATTTGCACACGTGTTACAGCTTTGCTTTTCCCAAACTGCATGGATTTGCTAAAAAAACTGTATGGGTTTTGTTCCTGTACGATTTGCTTTGTAAATTGAAACAAATTTGCACAGCCTAGAGTATTTGGAGCTAGAGTGTTGATTGCAGATTTTGCTCAGTCTAGTCTTTAGACTATTTGGAACTAAGGCAGTAGATATATTTGATTGAAACTCCTTTTTGTTGGTAAAGAGCAAAGTAATTTCATTGATCATACGTGAACATGGCCACTTGAGATTATGATCAAAGCAGTAGGCAATGAATTCGTTTGGTCATGTGGCATACAAAGCATATATTCTTACTAGCCACTTTTCTACAGGTGGATGTAAATACTGGTTCATCAGTAGTAGGAAATGTTGTTTTAGGCTTGGTGTTTGTGTTGTTAACATGGCTTTTCAGGCAAAATAACTTCAAATATCTTTGTTTCTTAAAGTCTGCAGCATTCAGTTTAAATAACTTCTCAGGCACATACACGTTCATCTGGTGAAGAAATTTGAAATTGAAAAAGCGCTTATTGATTTTTTATTTTTAACTTCCGATGGAATTAAGTGCTATACTAGCATTGTCGGCAGGTAGGGGTGAAAACGGACGGGATCCCGTCCCGTTCCGTTTTCTACATTTGCCCCGACTGTTTTCGTTTTTTCGGGACATACACGAAAACGGGAAAACTCATCCGAAAACGATTCAGCTGTTTTTACGGGGAAAATCCTATATTTAAAAAAAACGGTATTTTGAGCCCTTCAGCGCTCAATTGCCAACAGGCCTCCTATATCGCATGGCCCAGCAGCAGCACATTATGTAGCCTTGGAAGGCCCAACAGCGAAGGCAACGTGGCCCAAGGTGCCCAGCGGTGGAGGAAACAGCCCAGGTTAGTTCTCTTTCCCTGATTTTCTTTATTTTTTGTTTTCCACTAACCTTGTGTGATTAATGCAATGTGGTCTATGTTTCATGTTTTTGAAAATTTCACATTATGTACATAAATAATTTGATTCAAAAAACCGTCAGCAATGCAAATGATGTCTGCTGATCGATTTCTTCCTTTTTCAAGCATTCCGACTCATGGTCCCTGCATTTGACACATTAAGCTGTGAAAATACCAAATTTGTCAAGAGAGTATGTACGCTGAAGCCTAGCCTGTAATTTTGTTCTATGTTGGTACCTTTTTTCTTTCCTAACGGTGAGAGTATACCCAGTTATATCAAGTTTTACATAAACCATTTTTTTATAATCTTTCCCTGCCAACTAATTTCAATTTTATATCTTGAAATAAATTTCTTCTAGCAATAGTTTTTTACTTGGACTAACTTGTGGTACATAATATACCTATGTCAGATTGCCACCCAAGGATTATAGCATGGGATCAAGTATTGATAAGTAAGGCCATCATGCAAGACAGAAAGCGTGATGGAGGTTTTGGGAAGCTGAATGTACTCTTTAAAGTGCAGTAACTAATCTATTGCTAATGTATTTCTTTTCTCTTCTTGCACACTCAGTTTTGGTTTCATGAAAAGAAAATTCAGTTGAAGGGAGAGTATGCAGCAGCAAATGTAGCCCACTTGTACCTCAATTGATTTTGATGAATTTATTTCCTCTGAAGCACCAGCGGGCTACAACCCCAAAGGTACATTCTAGTTATTGAAGAAACATTTTTTATAAGAAGCAATTCACGTTTCCATATGAGGCGTATTACTAATGTAAATGTGAGAAATTCAACACATTTTTGTCTAGCAATTTCTGTGCACGTACTGTGATTACATTAAGTAGGTATATTGATGATACCATGTAGGCAAATCAGCAGTATTATGTAGGCATATTGATGAATCACATAAGCAAATCCATAGTATTATGTAGGCAAATAGTAGGGTTAGGTTTGTCAGATATATATTGTCACTACTACAGAATTGTACATCAGAATCGATTCTTTTTTGCCATTACAGTCGGTTTAAGTGGCGATACGAAGTCTTTAGATAGTGATGAAGTGGAGTTATCACAGTCGATTTTGGCCCGATTGTGATAAAGCATCATTAGAATCGGTTATTAGGTGAAACCGATTCTGATGAACACTTTATCACAATCGGTTTTTTCGAATAACCGATTCTAATAAAGGTCATCAGAATCGGTTCTTTCAAAGAAGCGATTGTGATGACCACCTCATCAGAATCGGTTCTTTCAAAGAAGCGATTGTGATGACCCCCTCATCAGAATCGGTTCCACACAAGAACCGATTCTAATGATGTGGTCATCACAATCGCTTCCTTTAAAGAACCGATTCTAATGATGGATCATCACAATCACTTTCTTCCAAGAACCGATTGTAATGGTATGTTTATCACAATCGCTTAGTCAAAGAACCGATTCTCTCGATGTGGTCATCACAATCGCTGCTTAAAAGAACCGATTACGATAAGAGGTCATCAGAATCAGTTCCTCTTAAGAACCGATTCTAATGATGGTGTCATCACAATCGCTTTATTCAAAAAACCGATTCTGATGAGACGTCATCAGAATCATATATACAAGAAGTGATTCCAATTATGTGGTTATCAGAATCGGTTCCACATAAGAACCGATTCTGATGACCCTCATGGGGGTGTTGCAATTTTGCATATTACCCAAAATAGCACATATCAACAATGGGCATATATCACATTCACAATACAGAACACAAAATACACATATCACATTCACAGAACACAAACACTTAAATTACAATACATATAGCCCATTCGTTCACAACATACAAACACAAACATGCTTAACAATCAGTACACGTGCATATATATCACATTGACATATACAATTAATATTGTTTCCATATGGACTAGTAGGACGCTTCAGGATCTCTAAACCAATCGTCCTCCGATATAACTTCTAACCAGTACCTTTGGCATAAATGGTCTCGTAAATTGTTGAGTGCTTTCTTTGTCTAAGCTCTTACGGGGATATTGATCTTACGCAAAACATAAATGAGTGCATGAATTTAAGTTTCAAAATTTGTATGTGAAAGGCTAAGTATGCATGTACATATACCTTAGGAAAAGGTGTGAGCACGACCACAACCAACATGTGTTGCATGACATAGAAGCCGCAGCAGTCATCGCTGCCACATTGATGACATCAGTAAAGAGAGAAAAGAAATTAACACACGAAGATTAGATGTCAGAAAAAATTAATCGTATATATGCTAGGCACTTGTACCGTGAATTTCTTATACTCCAGCGTCTTGCCCTTTTTGTTATCGTGTGACCCTCCTTCATAGACATAGTCCGAGAAACCCCTACATATATTGGAGAGATGTCATTGAGTAAAAAAAAATATTTAAATTCAGAAAGTGTTAGGTTACGGTAATGTACTTACTTCTGCAAAGGACACTTGATCGCGTAGGCCATTGGTCTCTTCTTGATTGAGTTAAAAATGTAAACTGTGTTTTCACTCGGAACGAGGACGAGTAGAACCCAATGGTTGCTTATTAAATGGAATGTAGTGCAAGGAAATAAGTTCGCATACGGTTTAAGTGCGTACAAGTAATTGAAGGGTTTGTACTACTTACTCCTCGTGGTACGGTATTACAACGAAGTCCTTCGTCGACTCAGTATGCAATACCCCCTTGATGTAGCCAGCAACAAACACCGGATGTAGCCTAGCCGTGGTCGCAGACACAAGCTCGGGGTCGACGAACTCAACTTGGTTTTGATTCGTCACGGCTCGCTGTCTCATTGCCTTGTAACTCGTGTTGATATTAGAAAACATAATGCAAAATCCTATAAAAGTCGTCAGCTCATGATGTATGGTGTGATACTCACAGCGTCCAGGATCGTAAAGTAGAAATATCAACGGCTTTTAATTGGTACACACGAAATAGATCCTCAAAACTGACAGGGAATATCCTATTCTCGTCACGGTGGAAATGTACCCTTTTATACATCACATTGAAGTCAACTCGACGCTTTTTCTCATTCACCTTATCAATGTACCATCCATGGAGCATGCGAGTCCACCTGCCTAGATCATTTAGTTCGTTGGATGCAAGCAGGGGCTTTCCATGTACGTAGTCCTTAAAATCATAAGGGATGTCTGTGGCTTGTGCTGACTTTCCTTTCTGGACCGAAGGAGTCTTCGAGGTGAGGGTAGTGGGCTTTTCAAGTACCTCAAGGGGCTTTGTGGCCTTTATCAGCTTTGCCTTCTTGGCAGAAGGAGTCTCAGAGGCCTCTTGTGGTTCTGTTGGTGTCGTGCTTGTCCTTTTACACGTGAGCTCTGCACTCTGTATAGGACTCATCACGGTGGTGGGAATGTAAGCGAGAGCAAGCACATGTACGGTAGGAACACGCAAAGCACGTGCATATTTAACTTATTGCGTTACTCTTGGAATGGTAGAGAAGACGCGGGGATTTTACCTTGACCAAGATCGACACCCGTCGTCGGCCACTTGATGAACGACATGCGTGCTTGCCCGAGAGTGCTGATATCTTCGTTGGGGGGAACTCGAGCACATGTGATAAGAAGTGTTCATGGACGTAGTCCACCTGCACCCTCATGTAGCCCTTCCCTAAAGGCTGACCATGCACAGTGTCGGTCTCCTTGCATGGAAATGCAACCCCGTGTGCAGCCTCGACAAGAAATTCGTCCTCCGTCAGGGTGGTGAGCTGGCACTTAGCAGGGGCCTGCAAGATGTACGCAACTTGAGGAGAAACATTGTGGGAGTTACACTTGTAGCTTTAAGTTAGGAAAAATTAATTATTACCTTCAGCTGGGGATCGGTCTTATCATTTTTGGAACCACAGCTGCTAGGTCGAGGCACAGGCTTCTCTACAAGAGGCGAGGGATTGTGGCTCTGACTCTGGGAGATCATCGCCATCATCTCAGCCCTCAGGCGCTCCTCACGTGCCATCATCTCCCCCCTTATCTCATCTTCACGTGCCATCATCTCCCCCTCATCTCCTCCTTGATCTCCTCCCTTAGCTGCTCCCTGAGCGTCTCCTTGAGGCGCTCCGCACGTAACTCCCATGATCTTGATCTAGCACTCGAAGCGTCATCTTGGAAGTAGGACTTCTTCGTATGCCCCGACCCTGCGGCAAGCACTCGGCCCTTATGATCGGGCTTCCCGATCGCAGACGACAGGATATCCTTCGACCCTTGGCTCAGGAAGGTCCCCTGCTCTTTGCGCTGGCTTACCTCCTCCTGCAATAAGCGAGTACGAATTATATCTGAAATACAACAAGCTGGATCAACTGCAATGTACTAAGTCAGATGTCTTACGATGACAGAGATGATGTGCGCAATAGCGGGGTTTGCGACTACAAGCTGGCCGTCGAGGGTTTTCTTTGTCCTCGCTAATACCCAGTTGCGTGCCCATTCCTCACATATGTGGGAGTAAGGCATCGTCGTCCCGGAGTTCGCACACTCCTCGGCTAGTCGTGCCCACTCTGCCTTCTTCCCCTCATAGCCGCCTGTACCGAGGTGGTGCGGGTGCGTGTTGTGCCTCTGGATAGCGGTGTTCCTCTCTCTCAGCTGCTCTGCCTCGGGCGTACCCTTTGTCACCGTGAACTCATCCCAAACATCTGGAGTCACGAATGGATACCTCTTGAATGGTGTACGACCTTTCAGTACGTACTCACTGTGCATGAGGACCCTGAAGTGCCTCAAGGCCACACCCATCCTCTTCAAGGCGTACCGCCTCGTGTTGCGTTCATCTTCCTCCTCTATAATCCATTTGCCCTTAACCTCGTCCCACAGCCGATTCTTTTGCTCGGCATTGACTTCCTTCCTCCAATTCTTAATCATTATGGGCACTCTCTCCCTCACCAATTGACCGAGGAATGACCGGTATCACCCCTTGTACTTGGGAGGACTCGTGCAGACCCCCGTGGTATTGAAGTGGAGAACTTGCGGTGTTCTCTCTGTGGCCCCTTTGTTCGGTCCGCGGGCCTTCCTCACCTTACTCGGCCCCTCAACATTAGGAACTTGGATCGGCCCCTCAGGAGCACCTTCTACTCTGTCTGGCGAGGAGCCGACGCTCTCTAATTGTGACATTTTGAGTTTCGTATCTGATAAGGTCATATATTTGACATGAGCGAAAGCAATTCGTACCTATTTTGTGAACTTGACAATAAATCATGTAAAGCAGTAGTTGAATAGATTAGTAATAAGATGTAATTGTTCTAGCATATTTGATGACGATGAATGATGAGCGAATGATCTTCAAGAAAAGTCTATCGATGACTAACTAAATACGTACCAACGATAACCCCTAATCTCTAAATAGGTTTGGTCTAATCCCATTCGAGGATATGTGGTTCGAGCAAGTTCCTAAGTTGTTGTATAACTCGGAGAAAATTTGTGACATCTCATTGTTCTCCATATGCATGTCTCGACAACAGGTCAAGAGGGGTGTGCATATGGAGAACACCAGGGAGACGCTACCGAAATCTACTCTGAAGTTGTACAACATAGCTCAGGAACTTGCCCGAGCCACATATCCTCGAACTGTCCAAAAACGTGGACAATTCGAGACTGCTTGCTTATGAATGTGCCGAAATGGCATATTCATAAACAAGTACTCTCGAATGAGAGACGTAGGTTACGCATTGTGAATTCTAACGTAGATCATATTACAGTAACAATAATAACATGTAGGTAAAAATTAATTACTGTATTTGCAGTAGATGATGAAAGCATGCACTGTGAAATTTTTACTCAGAAATGTTTGCAAAAGAACCACAAGCAAGTAGATGTAAAGTGAACATGATAATTGGAAGGCATGGAAACTGTTCATGCCAAATGCACACCATCCACTATTGCTCCAGCAGCACCAGGAAAATCTGAACCATGCCAAAAGGTCCACTTTATTCTACTGTCATTTTGCAAAAATGTGTTATATTCTTTGATAGTTGGAATACATTTTCTTTACTTCTGAATACTCTTGAGCCTGTAACATCATATATTTTGATTTCATTTTTTATTTATCAATCTATAGTTATCTAGTTCTCATTCTTCTTCCATGTTGTAGGAGATTCGAAGGAGGAGGATATACGGACAAGATATTGTAGAGGAAGATCAACTGGCATCGGACCTTGATTTCATGAAACATAGGGTTAGTTCTTCTCTGGTCAGTGAATGTTTTGTAAGTTACTAAATTTGCCAGTGCAACTAATGTTGGTTTTCACAGCCTGTGTCTTACTAGAGAGAGAGAAGTTAACGAGGCAATCATGAAAAATGTATAAGACTTGGCCAAGTCATTTTCAAATTACAAAGATGAAGTCCTGGTATGTTTCTGGTTGCCTTTAATTATTTTTTAGATATCCATTTTCTAGCAGTTCTTATTTTTGGAAACACTTCCTAAGATGCATTTTCTCATATAATTATGAGGTGAAAAACTGATTTTGATGCACATATTGCTAAACTTTGTAGATGGGAAAATGTGTCCAATGAAGTGATACTTAAGCTGCTAATTAGCTGCCTACTCTTATTCTGAGTGTCATTTCAGGCTTTGGCCTGCTATAAAACATTTATGCACTATATGAAATGATAACATGGCATGGGATATACAGATGGTTGGTACACTAAATCTAGTCCAACTCGAATGAGAAGCCTATTGCGACATATCAATGTGATCGATCGCAAGGAATTATGGTTTGAGCAGTAATATCACCCCTCTCGGCTTAAACCTCCTACTACTATTCTAATCTCTATCAGCCCCAAACTGAAGCATTTGTCAGTTGATCACGCACCTCTTAATTCCAGGCCTCATAAGTACTCACCACAGCAAAAAGATGAAATTGAAAGGCTCGGTAGAATGTGAGAGGATCCCTAACAATATTAACTAACACACAATAATATAAGATATGCATATGAAGAGATAAACAATGCAAATCTAGTATTATTCACCACAGCAACTTCATCAAGCATTGAAATAACCACAGCATCATACTCATTTTCAGAAAGTTGTGATCTAACAAAGGACAATTTTGATGGCACATCAACACCAACAAATTTGGATTGGGAATAAGGTTTGAGGCTTTAAGCATTCTTCCCAGATCCCACATTTTCAGGTTAAATTATGGCACTAAATTTTCAAGTTAAATTATGGCACCTAGAAAACAGAAAAAAATTCAGGGAAGTGACAACAACCTACCAGTTGATGTACGTCGGGGCGGCGGGGCATCAAGCCGAAGCGGGTCAGGGCGACGGGTCGTCGGGTTGGGGAGGCAGGGCGATGGGGCGGCGGGTCGGTGCGGCGGGGCGTCATGCCGAGGCGGGCGACGGCCGTCAGTCGGGCGGCGGGCGTCGGTAGCCGAGGCGGGGGCGGGCAAGCGCGACGGCCGTCGGGCGGGAACAACGGCCGTCGGTCGAGCGACGGGCGTCGGGCAGCGAAGCGCGGGCGGGCGAAGCCGTCGGGTCGGAGACGAGGCGGGCGTTAGGGCAAGCGGGCGGTGGGGCGGGCCGTCGAGGCCGGGTGACGGGTGTCGGGTGGCGGGCGAGCGGGGCGTCGCGGTGGGGCGCCGTGTGGGCGGGAGGTCGAGCGGTGGGCGGAGCTAGCTAGGGTTACGGATCGATGGCCGCGCCACGATCAAATGGGCACTAAAATCGTGAATCGGTGCTAGCGGAATAAATCGGGACTAAATTCGCAAATATCGATATCGCTTTTTTGAGCAACCGATCTTGCTATTAGTCATCAGTGTCACTTCAAATAAAAAACCGACACTGATATTAATCATTAGTATCAGTTCACATAAAAAAACCTGACACTGATGTATCAATATCCATATCGCTTTACTAACTAAAACCGACACTGATGCTTAATATCTGTATCGCTTTTTTTAATAAAACCGACACTGATTTTTATCATCAGTATCACTTTTTTTAATGAAACCGACACGGATATTAGTCATTAGAATCGCTTCACATAAAAAAAACCGACACTGATGCTTAAATATCTGTATCGCTTTTTTGAAGAAAACTAATTCTGGCACATCATTATCTCAATTGGTTCTCAGGAAAAACCGACACTGATGTAGTTCATTACACTATTACATTTCCGGACAAACCATGAAGTCTCTAAATTTTCAAAATAAAATCAAAGAGTGAACAACTTTTGCAAATATCGTTGGAATTATTTGAAATTTTCCAGGAATATACTTTGGGATACTACAAATCTTATCCAAAAAGAATTTTGCAAAAAAGAGTTAGCATTGAAAAAATATACCAAAATTCACTTTGTAGGCATGAATTTTCCTTACATAGTTGAAAAGTCGAAACTTTCTCAAATGAAGTCCAACTTTTTGAAAATTTCCAAAAATGATTTCATATAGCTTAGCCTCATTTCTGTGTCTCAGAATTATATAGATTGTACATCACATCGAGACATCGTCAAATGGAATTTTCTTTCACAACATATATCACAAAGTGCAGGCATAAAGAGAAATTGCATTGCCATCAAAGCCTCAAACAGCAATTCACCCTGAATTTTTACTTTGAAAGCATTGCAAACTATTTTACATACATAATACAACACTAAGATTAACAACAAACATTGTAATAGTCCATTTATTTACAATACTGCCGTTCATGATGATCTACTCGCACATAATTGGCTCCATTTGTGTCGTCATCCCCGCTAAGACAGGACCCATCTGCAAATGAAGGTATCTCATCGAATTGGTTATACTCTTCTTCATCTACAACATCTTCAACTCCTACGATCCGTCTCTTGCCATGAAGAACGACGTGCCACCTCGGATTGGACGGATCACGCACGTAGAAGACTTGAGTTGTTTGCTTCACAAGGACGAACAGGTCATCTTTGTAGGCAAGTCTACTGAGATCCACAATAGTAAAGCCTCTCTTGTCGATCTTCACTCCATGTGAAAGTCCTACCCACTTACATCGGAACAAGGGAACTGGTATATTCCGTGTCGAGCTCCCAAATTTCTTGATCAACCCATAGTAGGAGTTCATTGTGGTTGGGAGACTCTTTTAGTGATGATAATCGGAGAAAGCATTTATGCTCACACCACTATTTTGGACAGTACTCTTGGCATCTTGACTCTCAGTGTAAAAGGTGTAACCATTAATATCGTATCCCTGCCATGTCTGTACATTAAATCTTGGTCCGTCAGCCAACCATTTTACATTCTCACTAAAGGAGACCTCCGCTTTTTCTTTGAACCATGTGAGGAATCGATCATTGTGTTCTTGTGTGATGGAAAGCTCATCCATTTGTGGATTCTCTTCCCGTAATATCAACTTATGCTGCTCGATGTATGGACGAACCTGCTTGTTCGCAAGATCAAATGTGCCTTGCAATACATATCAAACCTAGGAATCATTAGTTTGTACCCAACGGTTCCTTTCCCAGCAAGTCTGCCCTCGTGACGAGATACAGGAACACCGATTGCTTGTCTTTTACCTAGGTAGTCCACGCAGAACTCAATAACCTCTTCAGTCCCATAAACTTCAACAATACTACCCTCAGGCTTCGACCGAGTCCTCACGTAGGACTTTAAAATACCCATGTACCTCTCGAACGGATACATGTAACGTAGGAAAGTGGGTCCACATATCTTAATCTCTCGACAAGGTGAACAACAAGGTGGACCATTCGTCGAAGAACGACGGGGAAATGCATCTCAAGTCGACACGAGTCTGCACCACCTCACTCTGTAAGTTGTCTAGCATATCGGGGTCAGTAACTTTGCAGGAGATCGCATTGAAGAAATAACACAGCTTCATGATTGCCAACCTTACATCCTCTAGCAGAATATTTTGGATTGCAACTGGAAGCATTTGGGTCATCAAGACATGGTAGTCGTGGGACTTCATGCCCAACAACTTCAAATCATCCATGGACACAAGCTTCTTAATGTTTGCGGAGTAGCCGGATGGAACTTTAATACCTTGCAGACATTTGCAGAGATCTTCTTTCTCCTTCTTGGACAGGGTGTAGCATGCAGCGGGGATGTACGGACCTTTTCCATCCTCTTCTATCACTGCAAGCCTGGGCCTGATTCCCATGTAGGCCATGTCACGATGAGCATTCACACCATCCTTGGTCTTCCCAGGTATGTTCAACAGGATGCCAACCAAATTATCGCAGACATTCTTCTCAACATGCATGACATCAATACAATGTCAGACATCTAACTCCTTCGATGACAGTAAGTCCCAAAATATTGACCTCTTCTTCCAAATTTATCTTGGGCGAACAGTTCTGACTCTTTCCGTCTTGAACATCGATATCCTCTACACGTGAATATACTTGCCTTCCACTCATAGGTCTGTGGTGCGAACGGACTTCCCTCTTCCTACCAAATTTGTCATCCATCTTACGGTCACCGATGACTTGAGGTAGAAACCTCGGTGACCCATATACACGCTTTCTTGAATTTGGCACCATAGACTCTCGTCTCCTCTTCACAAATAGGACACGCTTTGGCTCCTTTCGTATTGTAACCACCAAATTACCAAGGGCCGGAAATCATTTATGGTGCAAAATACCATAGCAGTAGGGTGAAATGCTCTCTTTATGCGCATCCCATACCACGACCCCTCATTCCACAATTTTACCAAATCCTCGTCGGTGGTGCAAGGTACACATCAATATCATTTCTGGCTGTTTGGGTCCGAGATTAGTAATGACATCATGATATACTTCCGCTTCATACACAACCAAGGAGGAGGTTGTAGATACACAACAGAATCGGATGCCAGTCTTTGTGACGACTGCTCATGTTACCAAACGGATTCATGCCGTCAGTACTCAACCCAAATCTTATGTTCCTCATTTCGGCACCAAACTCCTCATGTTTCCAATCGATGTTTCTCCATTGAGCGAATCGTGAGGTGTCTCGACTTGCCATCTTCCTTTCGAGAATCATAATGCCAACGCAACAATTTTGCCTCTCTAGGATTTGCAAACAACCGCTCCAGACGGGGAATGATGGGCAAGTACCACAATACCTTGGCCGGTGCACCTTTAGAGACCTCTTCACCGTCGTTGCCCCGACTCTTACGCTTCTTATCATTATGCTTCTCCTTTTGTTTGTACCGGGGCACACCACAAACTGGACAAATGTGCAGCTCCTGATGTGCGTTACGGTACAAGATGCAATCATTCGGACATGAAATCATTCGGACATGCATGTATCCTTTCTATTTCCATTCCCATGGGACATAGTAGCTTCTTCGCTTCATAAATGCTTGTTGGCAACTCGTTTCCCTCCGGAAGCAGATCCGATAGAAGAACCAAAAGTACATTGAAACTTGTATCTGTCCAACGGTGTTTTGCCTTCAGTTCGAACAATGCAAGGACCGAAACCAACTTGGTGTATTCCGCTTTGCAACCTGTGAACAGCGGTTTCGCATCGTCTTACATCAAACTTTTAAACTTTTCAAACTCTCTTTCCGTGTAATTACCCTCCACATCCCGCAGCATTTGCTCCAAATTGTCCCCCTCAAACATATCAAACCGCAACTCGTCATCCGGTTCCACCGTGTCTTTGTTGCATACCGGAAGGGTACTACCTGCCTCCCCGTGATGGATCCAACATGTGTAATTCCTCACGAAGCCACGTCGAATCAAGTGGTCCTCAATTTGAGCTGAGTTGTTAAATCTCCTTAGATTGGTTCAATCAATGCAAGGACAATATATGAAGTTTACACCCCTCCTCACCATGTCCTCTTCTGCAATTTTTTTGAACTCCTTAACACCCCTCTGAAATTCAGCACTCACACGGCTTTTCTGATACATCCATTCCTCACGGTCCATCTGCAATTAAATTTCGCACAATAAATTAAGGAAAAACTGGAGCGACAACTAGCTATCTATTTTAAATATTGAGACATCATTTCAATTAATATTACCTTTGCAAAATAGAGGATAGGTTCCAAGATATATAAATGCACTCCCGATCGATACCTACCTTCTTCCCTCGCTTAGAGCTTCCAATTCCCTACATAGGAGACATAAATTTTTAAAATCAACAATGATATCAAATAACCTAATTATATAGACAGTGCAGTAGCTTGCAAATCTTTTTACTACAACGAAACGAAACAAAGGTACCAACGATGACTCCTAATCTCTAAATAGGTTAGGTCCTAATTCCATTCGAGGATATGTGGTTCGGGCAAGTTCCTAAGCCGTTGTACAACTCCAAAGAAAATTTCGGCAGCATCTCCCCGCTGTTCTCCATATACATGTCTCGACAACAGGTCAAGTGGGGTGTGCATATGGAGAACACCAGGGAGACGCTACCGAAATCTACTCTGAAGTTGTACAACACAGCTCAGGAATATACCCGAACCACATATCCTCGAACTGTCCAAAAAACGTGGACAATTCGAGACTGCTCGCTTATAAATATGCCATTTCATTCGGCATATTTATAAACATGCATCCTCGAACGGGAGACGTAGGTTCCGTAGTCTAAACTCTAACATTTATCACATGATCGCAATAATAATTCCATATTAGCATGAGAGCACTACAATATATAATTAAATAGATGTGTGCTTATCAAATAAAGAGTGTGAAATCTGAAGGCACGTACACAATTTCAGTGCAACCTAAACTTTATTCACGACATGTTGAAATTACCTAGTGCAAAATTGAAGGGGTTTAAAGAATTGCTCATATTTTGAAGAAAACCGCAAATGAGGGTAAAAAGAGGGGAATCTCCTCAAGATAGGGTTTCAAATTTGCCCTCTTAATACCCACCCATGAGGACTTCAAATTTTCTCACCCAAGTATTGCTTCCAACCACACAATATGAGATGTTTTCTCAAGTGGCGGCGGAGAAATCTCCTCTGGAGCAACAACAGAGAAGAGTTCAGCGCGAGTGCTATGACCTAGCGAGGCACATCAGAATCGGTTCTTTTCAAGAAGCGATAGTGATGTGAACGGTCATCACTATCGGTTCTTTTTAGAGAAGTGATAGTGATGAGCACGTCGACATCAGAATCAGTTCTTTTCGAGAAGCGATAGTGATGTGCACAGTCATCACTATCGGTTCTTTTTGTAGAAACGATAGTGATGACCACGTGCACATCACTATCGCTTCTTTTCTTAGAACCGATAGTGAAGCGATAGTGATGGTTACGTGCACATCACTATCGCTTCTTTTCTTAGAACCGATAGTGATGTGCGTAGTCATCACTATCGGTTCTTTTTATAGAAGCGATAGTGATGATCACGTGCACATCACTATCTCTTCGTTTCTTAGAACCGATAGTGATGTATATGCACATCACTATCGCTTATATCAAAAGAACCGATAGTGATGTGAACGTGATCATCACTATCACTTCTTTTGTTGGAACCGATAGTGATGACCGTTCACATCCCTATCGCTTTTTAGTTTAGAACCGATAGTGATATACCCAATGTTACATCATAATTACTTATAATCTCAGAACCGATAGTGATTAGTACTAGCACCTCTCTGAAGTTATTTATCACAATCGTTTTTTCGTAAAAACTTAAGAACCGACACGGATAAAGCGATAGTGATGTGCCGTTCTATACTAGTGTGTGTAGGTATAATAATGATATGTAGGCAAATCAATAGTATATAGTATTATGTACAGGTTGGCACCTATGTGATCACATTGTAGGTAATTTCATGGTATTGTTTATGCATATTGATGGTACCATGTAGGCAAATTAATAGTACTACGTAGGCAAGTTTATACTTTTGGCATAGATAGTGATGTACCAGATATAGAGAGTGCAACAATAGAAGTGCTATTTATGTAGCATCTCTGTTCTTGTAGGGTATTCAACAGGTTTTATTTGTAGCAGCCATGTTTTGCCCTTTTGGTGAATGCTGGTTATGAATTCTTGTTTCAAACTCAACATCAAACAGGTACCAGCTATATATCTCCTTGTTTTTACTAGTGTCAAATTTTCTTTTATTTTAAGTTCAGCAAGCATTTTTATGTGTTAGAATAAGCAATTCTATATTGGAGAAGGAATAACTTTTAGGGCACTATAAAGCAACCTTTGGGCTTCTTTCTTCCTAGACATTTCTTTGATATTCCACCAGAAAAAAATTTATGAGTACATAGTGAAGAGGAACGCGGTATGCTACACTAGCACAAAAAAAATCTACCGCATAACCAGAAAGCTACTCGCAAGAAGGGGATCACAGATTAGATTACCACTAGACACGCAGTTGCGGAATCCTTCGCGCGTCGATGTAGTAGATCGTCCTCGCCGCAGTCGTTGCATCGATGGAGTGGATCGTCCTCGCCTCGCCGTGGATCGTCCTCCCATGCCGCAGTCGCAGCAGCGTCACCGCAGTAGTCCACACGTCCAGGGATGGAACGTTGTGCGTCGGTGTGCAAGCACACAGTCGCTCGGCGAGCGGCGAGAGGAGGAGGCTAGGGTTTGGGTGAATCACTTCTAAACCGTGGAAAGCACACCTGTGCCCACCCTCCTCCTCCTTATATAGCCACGAGATGAAACCTAAACCGGGGCCCATCGTGCTAAGCCCACGAGGTCCATTAATTACGGATCCAATCCAAATTAATGCGTCCCAGCCCATTAAGTGTGTGACCCTGCAGGTTCACGTACGTTTGGACATGGATTCGGAAAACTCCTTTTCAATCCAATAGTTGGTAGCGGCTCCTTGCAAAGTATGCCAACTCCCAAACATACTATGATCAAATCGGACAGAACCTATCAAAAGTACTCATGTAATAATCCCTTTGCCAAGTATATGAAGATTGAACTCAAGGCGAGAAGCATGTTATCCTTTGATGATTCAATCCATCTTTCGTATCCGTGATATATTAATAAGTTGTGATTGACTCCTCAATCGCGGCATGGCCATGCACTTCCTTAATCATATCACACGAGTGGCCTTGTCATATATCTCCGTTTCATTGGAGTGGCAAATTCCATCTTGACTACTCACTTCCCTCTACACGTTTCATAGTAAACATGAAAGCTACCTTTATAACTATCCGGTTAGGAAGTAGTGTTTGATAGCCCCAAGGAAAACTATTACACATGTAGGGAATATGACAATCTCAGGTCTAAGGATCATACATCTACTATGTATGAGATACACTGATGACACATAAGAATGTAATATTCTCGCAGTGTCCTATTGCGGGTCTATCTAACCCATGTTCTTCAACATGCGTCCACAATGTATAGATGATATCTCCATATCCCATGATCTATGAAGCATGATCATTGATTACTACATGTGCCGATCTATTCATCGTTGTCCTATACGATGATATCCGATCAGAGATATTTATCGAATTACATCAATAAGTAAAGAGCTTTATAAGCAAGTCACATACTTGTTGATCAATACAATGATATACATTCATTGGACCAATAATCATATTATTATTCATAAACATAGTCATGTTACAATCATCTAAATGATTGCCTCAAAGGCATAACACTAACACATAGAAGCAAAATTTCATAAACTTTGAAGTAAATTTATGAGTATATATTCTAACTGAAGGGAAATTTATGTATTTCAAGCAAGCAGCATAATTTTCTTAAAAAGATACAATTCGGATTTGGAAAAGCAAACTCATACACATATGAAGAAAACTTCATGCATACAGTTAGGAGCACACAACAATACAGACATGCTTGTCTGACATCCAACAACAGCTATTCACAGAATAAAAAACTGATTTCAACTGACAAACCTGATCTCCCTTTGGATGGCAGAGTTGTGAAATAAGCGGGATGTGCATACAAATTAGTAATATCTTCAAGAGGCGCTTTTTCTTTTATTTGGATCCCATTTCTCGTAATTGGTTGGGGGGATGTTCAGATCTTTGTACAGAAGCAACTGTTTACAAAGAACAAGCAACAACAACTTACATTTATAAAAGCACAGAAAATAAACGACAGGATATAGAATAGTATGGTCATGCTTGAAGTATAGAACCTCTTCCACATACAACACAAGTTTCAACGTCGTTTCCCATTGATGATGTTGAATTGGGGCACTCCTCACTTCTTTTGGCCACAAAAAATTATATGACGGCATACCTTGAGGATGGAGGAAGACATGGTAGCACCGAAGTGACGCTGTTTTTGATGTCTCCACCCGGGCTCGCTTCTTGAGCCTCCTCCCGCACTCCACCGCCACCACATCTGCTGCAAGTACTCGACCACGATCGCCAGACCCGTCGAAGCCAGCGAAAACAGGGGCTACATGAGGAGGAAGAGGAGGACGTGGTGCGGAAACGAGGATGAGAAGATATGTTGTTTGATAAAATCTAAACTGGAAAAAAGAGCTGATGGCATAATTTTAGCCTCCTCCATGTAGACCACACCTATTGGAGAAACCATAAAAAAGTGTATCAGAGGCTATTTATCAATATAGTTATTTTTAAGTGATGCTAGAACATTTCTAGAAAAACTGCAAATAAGATCCCTATATGTGTTATTAACTTGTTTATCTATAAAATAAAATGGACATTAATAATAAGATCAGAATTACTACGCATAAATATTCTCTACTCATCCTCTTCAGTGGAACCTAAGAAAGCTAACCTGAACCTATAATCTCATCAGTAATATACTTGTACATGCCCTAACATGTAAATTTGAGAATATGATCAAACTGTTAAGGATCAATGAATAAAAGAATGTACAAAAAGAACACTAGGAGAGTATAGATCTAATGGCTCATTTCACAGAGAAACTGTTGTGACAGAGATAGATAACACACAGGAAATCAAGAATAGGATAGATGGCTTCAGTTGTGTACAATTTCAAAGAGAAGTAAACATGAACATGTTGCTATCAGTATAGGTAGGGACAAGCAGTATCCACAAAAGAAAACTAAAACTATACAATGTGAGCACCTGAATAGCTAGGAAGATGGTTGATTGGATGCCATACCAGTAGAAACCTGAAGAAAATTATTGTACAATAGGTTTTTTCTAGAGAAGCAACAGATAAGACACATCAATACCATGCTAGCTATACCAACCAGCCGGTACCTCATTTGTTTATCACATATGAAACAGTCGATGGGCTTTATTAAGAATGAGAAAACAGAGTTCAAAGAAGCCTTAGTAGGCCAAAGAATGACATAGGAACATAGTACAAAGGAAAATTATAATGCTAGATAACATCATAACACCCGTTTTTAGTTTTCACAAGTGTAGCAAGGGCACGACCACTCTCACACGTGATTAACCATTAAACTATCGAAAACATGAGCACCAATTACATGATTGCGACACAATCTTTTGCTCACCATAATGCCTGCATACCTCTCACTTTTTCTGAAAAATGATGAGGAAAACCATTTGTACTGAAAGAGAATAGCCACGTCATGTAAGACCATGAAAACTAATCAGATCAATGAGCCATCTAAACAAAACAGAAAAAAGGACGACCATGAGAAAAAAAAACTCAAATAACCATCTAGGATTGATTGCATACATACCTCTAATTAATGTTGTCACTTTCTAAAAATGATGAATCGGTCTGTGATTGGAGAATTCTAAAATTAAAAAAACTCACGAGAGAAGACATGTTTGTCCCAAAAGAGAACAATAACACACAGACTAAAACACATGTCTACAATTTCTTACCAGGCTGATGATTTCTAAAAGATGACCAATAGTTCTCCAGACTGTAATTTCTGAAATTAAAAATGAAAAGGAAAAATTTCATGAGTAGACCCAAAACAAATAGAAGATTTTAAACCAATCTCTGAAAACTGGTTAAGTCAACTGCAGATAAAGATTTCTAAGCTTGGTATAGATCAAAATAATAAATATTGTCTACCATAGTATAGATCAGAAGATTATGTCTGCAACCTATAATGTGTTTTCCCTTGAATGTGCAAATGCAATATCATAACATGGAGAAAATTAGCAGTATGGATCATAATATCTTTGTTCAATTCATTGAACAGGAGGGAGGCATTGAGGGCAGAGCTAGGATGTAGAAGGATAGCAATAACAAAGGAGCAGAGCATACGAGAGGATCTCGGCATGTGCTCAGAGTGTAAAAGAATTGACAGCACAGTGCAGGTTGTGGCTAGCCAGGCCGCATCTGTGGAGGCAAGGCACCAATCTGCATTACTATTCCACCTTGCACCGTTGCCTACCATCACCTGGGCCCTGATTTAGCCAGCGGGATGTGAGGAAATGGGAAGGGGATGGAGGACGCGAATCGAGAGGGGGATAGTGGTTTTGGCACACCTTAGTAGTTGTTAGGATTTGAGGTCCGCCATCGCCTCCCTCGTCGCTCGAGTCCGCATGTCCAGTCATCGTCCTCTTGACGTAGTCTAGATGGGCCTTTGCATTTTTGACGTTGCTGCTCCCACCACTGTGGTGGTTGCCGGCAACGAAATCGGCCGCCGACGCGGTGATTCAGGAAGCGACAGCGAGGAATAAGGGTGGGGGAGGAGGGACTATTACCTCAAGCTCAGGGAGGAGCTTGCACTGCATGAGCCGCTCGATCTCGTCGTCGAGGCCTCCATGGGGGCTGCTCATCTTCATCGGGGTGTGTCCAACCCTAGATCTTGCCGTCGAGGTCTGTGGGAGACAGAGTAGGATACGGAATCAGGGAGGTGGAGGAGCCAGGGGAGGAGAAAAATTTGAAGTAGGAGGAAGACGTCGGTGATGTCGGGGAGGAGCCATTGCCAGTGTAAGCTGGGAGAGGAAGGAGCATTGGGAGATCAGATAGAATAAGAAGTGAGAGGAGAGGCCACCAGGAGGAAACAGACGGCAATGAGGGTGATGACGCTGAGGGTGAGGGGGTACCGTCGGGAGGGGGCGAATGGCAGCCACACGAACGCTGCTGGGCGAACGACGGCGATGGTGGGGGGTGGCGCGGCGAGGAGTCAGCGGTGACCTCCGACATCGGGATGAGACGAGTCTCGATGTTGGGTTAGGGTTTTTGGCTAGACGATTGGCGAATGGGGTAGGAAGAGGAAGAGGCCAGGAAGATGCGATACGATACGAGTCTTTGTCGTGTGAGGAAGGTGTGTGCTTCGGTTTGATTCAGTCTCTCGCAATCTTCGGCCCAATATATGTGATGGTGGGTGGGAAGAACGGACCACCGCCACCAACTCCTAATTAGAAGTAGTAGAGATTGATAAAGATTGTGACCATGACATTATATTCTATCCATCGGCTATGATGAACATACACAGATAAAAAGGATATCCAATGGCTCATGTCCAAACCTTTTTTTTACAAAATAATTGAAGTACAAATTCCGGCCTCCAAACAAGGACTGTTTCAATCAAAAAATGGATTTGGGAAACTAAAAAAAAGAAGGAAAAGGAGATTAAAACATAATTAGTACGCACATAGCGATACTAAGTTCAAATCAAGAACTGCGCCGTGGACAAATCCACCATCTTCTATCTCAGAACCACCATGTATTACTCGACATCTATGTGCTTGCTTGATGTTACTTCCCTTACCCACATAGCTAGGGAGAGAGATGTAAGCCACTATTATCTTGTGGAATTAATAAGGTCTCATTGACGATCCAAATTTCCGATCCTCCCTAGTCACCTTGGTGGGAAGATGGAATAGGGCATCTAACATGCCAATCAACTTGGAGACAATCATGCTCACCACCAACCAAAGGCCAATATCCAAATTGCCTCTATAGGAGGAGTCGCTAAGATAGCTCACAAGCACCCACCGTGATACATCGTTGGTCACCACTGCGAAAAATAGGTGAAGGCATGTGGCTTTAAAACAGCACATTCAAGGAGATATGCCTCTTGTACTTTGTCAAGCTTCACCCCCGACCACCCCTCTTGGCAATCATTGTTGTAAGGCTTCGGGTGGCTCTTCACCTCCATTAGTTTGTCACCCCTGACACTCACCGTTGTAGGGATTCGGGCTGCATGGTGTTAGGGTTTCATTTCGTCGTGCTGTACCCGAGTCATACATGTATCGTACATAATAAATATTCTAGTAGAGTCGATCTCAATTAATCCCTCTACTGTATTCCAGCACAGATGTCCTCGGCACCTCGAGTACAAATTCCTCAAGTTAATTCCACATCAATTATTCCTTGTCACATGCATCTGAATAATTCCACATTGAGTTGAACAATAACGACAATATATATATAATGTTGAAAGCCACATAAAAGTCCAACATGCCTCCGAAGCTCCGCCGAGCACATCGCTGTCGCTTTGGCACTCATAGTCCACTAGGCTTTGGGCGGCTAAACACCTTAAGTTCTCTGTAAAGCTTTAAGCCGCCACCATATTTTGCTGGGAGACTTTGTGCTGCATGACTTCTCAAGCTTCAAGGATGATTGGGGCAAATGCTAGAGACTGAAGTTGCTTCAGCTCATCCCTCAGGATATGGGAGCTTGCAGATGACGCAGTATGACTTTGAAATACTATTACAGAGTTATCTCAACCTTAAGGTGTCAGGAATACTATTAGGGGCAAAGGGCTGTATAGAAAAATAGGAGGCTATGGTATTTTCATATGCATCTATAATACCTCTTGTTAGAAAACATGTTGCTTTTGATGTGCGCATGATAATTTTTTTGGCACTTAACTATATGAAAATCTTGGCTACTTTGAAAATTTTAGGTTGAAAAATGATAACCATATGTAGATTTGTCTCAAAATTATTTTCATAATACTTTAATTTTATTAGATGTTGGGGTAAAGAACGTTTGCCCGAACAAGTGCGACGAGATCCCTCGGGTTGAGAGACGAACAAGGTGGAACAGGAGCAATGCAGTATGTGGAGTGTAAAAGTCGGGGACCCCTTCTTATGAGGCCCTGGGTTTGTATTTATATTGTCTAGATGAGGTACATTATACATTCATGCCCCATAGGGCCGAGAGTATTTACACAAGGCCCGGTCAGCTTCCTAGGACCCAGAAGAGGCAGGATAGTCTTTTTGCCCTTAAAGCCTGCGGTGACGGCTAACTGCCCGCTGACCTCATCCTGTACCAGACACTGTAGCTGATCTAGCCATTGCTGTAGCCACGCAGGGGCGCCTGTCACGGACATCCGAAACAGTGACTGCCACGCCTTCCTGGAATCCCGGGGTAGTGGCCACCCCGTCTCTGTTGTAGTGGTTGAGGATAGGCGAGCATATGTCAGGGGCAGCGGAGCCCAAGGCTTTGGGGCTTGGAATGGAGCCTTCGGGCTTGGATGCTCGAAAACCCCAGGTCCGAGGGAGGGGGCTCCACCCATCCCCTGAATTGGGCCCTTGACTCCATGGGCCCTCCGAGAGGAGGGGGTCTCGAGTTCCCCGCGGACCACCTTCGGGGCGGCCCTCACCTCCGAAACCACGCCCGGACTTCGGGGGGTGGGACCCTTCGACGTCTCCCCCAACATTAGACTTTATAAATATTTTAAATGAAAATTAGTGGCAAAAGTTGAATTTTAAAGACCACATTGACAAGCAAAATGGCATGTATTTATGACAAAGAGATTATTCCCTTATGATTTAGACATCAAACCTTTGGAAAATTGCACAAAAGAAATCTAATTAGCATTTATCAGCTTCCTGTGGGTACAATCTACCAGGTGCCTCTAGCTTATATCCTCTCCACGCCCATCCGGGTGCGGACGCCTTCAACCGAAACCCAATAAGGCGATAAGAACACGACCAGGGGAGACACTCTTGAGACCTGAGCTTGAAATCCTCAAACCCCTTCCCCTTCCTGGCTTCCACCGTGAACACTTTAAATGGAGTAAATCTATATATATCATAATTTGATGATGGAGCAATACACAACAATCAATCCTCTGTCAACACATCTCTTTTATTTGATGAGTAGTACATACACATAAAGGTCTTAGGTTGTGCCTTGTGAAGAATCTTTTTGTCAACAAATTAGTTAATATTTTGATAGCAGTAAAAAATAAGCTTTATTGGAATTTAAACCTTTGAAAATGGATTTGATCACCACAATAACACAACATAGCAACAACACAATGAGAATTCTGTAGAATGTCATCGTAATGAGCACGCCTATGATGCCCGGATTTTTTCCAATCTTTAACGATACCCGACAGCTACAATTACCCTTATCTGGACTTTTCTTGTTGTAAGATAACTAGCAGCCAAAAAATACTCCCTCTGTATTTAATCAGTGGCTTATTTTTAGTTGATTAACAGTAACTAAAAACAACAATATCTTCTGTCGGCCGATGCAGAGGAATTGTGGGATAGTAATAGATGTGTTTTCGCAGTAGCAGAAAAACCAATAAATTCTAGTCCTTCCCACACGTTAAGATTAACAACACTTAGTAAGAGTTTTGTATGATTTCTAAAGCAAAACCAAACCAAAACCTCCACATAATTCTCCGAATTGCAGAAACAGATGTTCCTCTCGACAAGACCCAGAAAACAAAACAGTAGTTGAATTCCAAGTAAATGTGATTTGCACGGCAAAAAGTAGCAACTCTACTACATGTCTGACATTCAAAACAAAATAATAGCAGAATAGTATAGGGAATCGGCTCACAAAAATTGCAATCTGAACCCTAATATGGATCTTCCGCCAATGACATTGCTTGACCACAATGAGAAGGTGAGGATTCCAGCAGGGAACCAAAGCACACAACCAGGAACAGGTCCTGAACTCGCCCTCTCTTCAAACCTCAATGGCAGCCGAAGATAATCATCACGATGATGGGAGCGCCATCATCTCGTGCTCTAGAAGCGGCATAGGCCTTATGGCTCGCAGGCCAGCCGACGTGGACTTGGACTCAAATTGATCCTAACCGGACTCCTCAGACTTGACTTGACCGAACTTAAGTACAAGTCGGCTCAATACGAGGGACCAACGACATGAGTGCATGCAGGCACTAGTTTGACTAAAATAGTTAGGATTCAAACACAACTGACGACACAACACCACCTATCTTGAACTCAAAGGGAAAAAATAGCAGACCGACTAGTTCTCGACCTGGCTAAACAACTCGTACATACAGATACATAATAAAAATAATCTATTTTCCTTGTTGCACACTATTGCTGGAGCCCGAACTAGATGTCAATTCTTGTCCTTGTTACCATTCCTTTTAACACGATAAACTTGTTTGATCACTTTTCTTTTCCTTTGATCTTGGGACCGATTCACTAAGTTAATTGCAGCTAGTCAAAATGTCAGGCAAAATCTGCTGACAAATCAGTCCTAGAAGTAGATTGCTAAAAACAGCATGCTGCTTGCTGCCAAATGCACATATATACTTACCACGCCAAATGTTCAGCTTGTAACTTGGGACCTGCATAGGAAAAGAGAAATCCTAATGAACGACAACTTTATCAGATGTCCCAATAGTGAGAACACTGCCCATGTAAAGAAAACCCTTATGGCTGCAAAATAGAAGGTATGCACGATTGTATATGATGTGCCAACTTGCAATACAAAAAGTTACCGAATGTAGAACAGTTCTACACTCACAAATATTTGCTTGGGCTAACACTCGAACTGTCTGGACACTTGAGCCATATTTTGCAAATAGTTGTCACTCTTATGTGAAACAAAGTTAATGGAAGTTATACTTTGATGTAAGTGCAAGATGTATAGAGAAGGTTGATACAAGCTGTAATAAATTAAACACAGTAACAATTTCCAACACCAAATTGGCTTTTTAAAATTTTCAATTCTGCACATACCAGAACATAGCAACAGTTTGCCATTAACATACTTTGAAGAATAAACTTCTATTAGGGTAATAATGGACAATTACCACAGTACAATTCACTGGGTCACATAATACTTTAACTAGTGGAGAATTTTATGTGTTGGAAAAGAAGATATGAATTATCGCATACGCAAGCTTTGTTTATTATGCTCAATCCATGCTCTGGCTAATTCTCTCCGCATGCTACATGATGCTCCATGTTGTCTATTCAGCTCCATGCTCCATTAACATAGCAACCAGATTGTTCTGTCACATATTGGAGCCAACAGGGTAATACTAATGACAGAACAAACAGGAACAGAAAAGTGTCATAACAGATCCAGATCACAATTCAATGTTGCATATCTGTTTTTTTTATCTGTATGCATGAAATTCAGAAAAATAAAAGGACATAAGCATAGTTGCAGTAAGGATAATTGACAAAATTATTAATATTTGCAGTGAGCTCAGCATTTATTAATTATTATTGAGATTTGTGCTATTGTGTATTTGAAAGCATGACCAGAGCACATCCAAACCTTTTTGGAACGGCAAGTGTGCACTGCATAATTTGAAAGAATCAAAATTAATACCCACTATATATAGGAAGCATTGTTGATACGATAATTTCCCAATGTAAATTCTTTTCTGCATGGAATATAATTGATTGTATAATGTATACATGAACATTGAAATATTATTAGTATTATCACTGCATATATAAGTGCGACTGGGGATTTCTGAACTAGGTGTTGGCTGTCTATTTTGTAACATCCCAAAAATTGCCTTAATTATTATTTCATTGCTAATTGTGTGATTTGTGATTTTTCTGAATTTATTGAATTTTTTTTTCTAGATCTATTTGAATCTATTTTAAATTAAGTATATTGGCCTTTTAAGAAGACTAATTAAATGTATACAAAGTAAAAATAAAGTTTTGCCAAAAATATTTTAATTGAGTTCAAAATGTCTTAAAGTATTTTTGAGAATTTTCTTGGATTTTTCCTGGTATTTTGCTGCCTAAAACCAATTAAATTAATTTCTAGAATTATTTTTAAAAAGAAAAATCAGGGAAATCAGTAACAGTGTTGGGTTTAGTGTTGGGCCGAAACCCAACACTGTGCACGTTCGTGCGGCCCGACTTAGCCCATTTCTAGAAGCTTGATCAAGGACCGTTGGATCTTCATTCGGTGATTAGAACCTCGACCGAAACCCTAGCAATCCTCAAGCGTCCATCTCGTGTACGTTCTGGATTTCGCCGCGTCAGCGTATCGTGTTCGCCCATTGTGATACGTGGACGGTGGGAAGGAGTTCTAGTCTGAGCCGTCGCCGGAGTCCAGAGTTCGCACGTTTCGCCGCCGTGGGAACCTTGGAGTCCGTGTAGGGCTCGCATCCCGGCCATATAAATACCGCGTGTGCTAGCCGAGGACCCCCGTTGAACGCCACGTCCGCTGGTCCAGGACTCGTCACTGAAGTCGCCGTCTTCGCCGCACGAGAGCTTGCCGAAGTTGGTGTTCACACTGCCGTGGGTTTTGCTCAGGATCATCGCCATTTAGCCGTGCCTCGCCACTAGAGTTCCAGATCCGTGATCCTCGTGTTGCGCCGTGGCTGTGAAGCGTCTTTCAGTCGCCGGATCGCCGCCATTTTGTCGCTTCAAGGTCATCATACTCGCTTCCGGTGAAGAACCGCCGCCGCCATGCCATTCTCGTTCACGCAAACTCAGGACCGTTGGATTAGACGCAATGGTGAAGATCGCGTCACGTCGCAATGTTCTTGTGGCCATCAGATCTGTCGTGGGCGGTTCTAATCTTGCCACATGTCGGCAATCGGGGCGCGCATCGTGGCAGCGCCAGGGCCAATCAGGCGCAGCCACGTGTCGACACGGTCTCCGAAGAGCCGTGGACCGTGTCCACGGTGGACTAGATCTGAACCGTGGATGGAGTCCACGGACCGAGGTGACGTGTCATCGTCTGGTTGACCCGGGTCAGCGCTGACGTCAGCCGATGCAATAAATCGGGTTTTCCAATAGAAAAATAATTCGATTAATTCGGTATTTTTTCAATTTTCAGGTTTTTATGATTTTTGAATCTTCCGAGAGCTCGTTCTCCCTCATACGAACTCCGATTGAGGTGATTCAAATTTTTAAAAATTTGTAAAATTGAGATATATTTAATGGTGAATTTTATTTAATTATTAGATATTTTTTGCTCTCTATTTTGGTATTTATTTGTTGTTCGTTCTCGTTTCACGTAGACGTTGAATTGTGCGACGCAACCGAGGAAGATTCTTCAACTCAAGACCAAGGTTCAAAGCAAGAATAAGGGCTTTATAAGGCAAGTTGTGCTTTGATCATGTTGAACCCATGTTTACAAAATTGCTATATTGTTTTACCCTATTGCATGTTATTTCACATATACAATTGTTTCAAATTAAATTGGGACTTAGCTAGTATACCAATTTGATCTATACCCTACCTTGTCATTTGTATGCCATGATCTTTTGTCACCTTAGATTGGTTCACTATAGTTGGCTGGTATTGAAATCAACGTGGGTAGGTTAGAACGTCATAGTTGCTTAGCCATACCACGTTATCACATGTACTTGAATCATCAATGTTTAATCTTGACTAATGGAATATGGAACAATGATATGAACTTGTGTGTCATGTGAGATCACGCAATGAGATTGAGTTGTAGTGGCGAGTCATGTCACACAACGATATTGAATTGTTGATGGCACGTGGTGCTTGGTAATCAACTGAGGTGGTAATCACTTAGATTCGGGCAAGTGATAAGGGGCGAGTATGCCAAGGTGGGGCCAATGGGCAGAGGGTATGTGGAAGTCTTGCTTCGATCATCCTAAGGACTTAACCTTGCAAGCTTTTGACCTGAGTCAATCATGCAACCACATGTCTGGCTTGGGACAGCCTAGCTGATTAATTTGCAATGTCTTAGCTTGGTACTATCAATGGCGGTGTGAGTTCCCGAGTTATGGAGTAATTCATATGGCGCAAGAGGGGGGGCCCTAGTTGTGGTTTTCAGACCCACCAGTGTTGAAACCTTAGCGGGTAGTATCGGGTTAAGCCAGAGCATTGTAAAGGCTTTGTCATGATCTCTCCGCCGACACACCAAAGGAAGTGTGTTAATTGCATGGCAATAAGAGATGATCATATCGTGTGGGTAAAGTGCATAATTTCTACAGAGTGTAAATCTATTCGAATAGCTGTGCTAGTGGTATTGAGCAATACTCGAGAATTACAGTTAAAGGTTAGCTTAATTAAATGAAAAACTTGGTTGGGATGGCGGGATTGCCATATGGAAGGTTGAAACTTGACTTAGGATTAGAAACTTGGTTTACTTGAGAAATGTTGAATCTATCTATTACTGTTATTTGTTTTACAGTCTTTACAATCTATTTATTGTATTTGTTCATAAATGTTGTTTATTGCAAAATAGCCAAATAGCCTTTTTCTTTGGAATAAGCCTTGCATATAATTACCTAGAATTGCATTCCATGCACAACTTGTTGAGTGCTTTAAGTACTCACCTTTACCCGCAACAACTTCACCAGTTGAGGAGTCTACATCCATGCTGGAGGAGAAGTACCAGAAATAGACGAATGTTTAGGGTGCAAGCCTTGTCAGTTGCCTGTGGTATACTGAAGGGTTGTCTACGTTTTCATTCTGCTGCAGTTTAATTTGTTATTCAGCCTTGCGAGGCACAGTCATGTAAGTTGATCATAAGGTCACAGTATTATTTAATATATGATGTCTTTCATAATGTTTCCGCTGTGTATGATTGTGATATTTACCGATGTTGAGCGTGTGTGCACTAACGTGATCCTAGATTAGTGCAGTATACACGTAGGATCCGGATTTGCATATTCGGGTCCCGACATATTTGCCCATTGTTTCTTTATTGAATTCACAACTATGTCATAGAAGATAGCATGGAGGAGTGATTGACATGGTTTTCTTTTTTAATTGTTCACTAGTTGCGTGGTCATGGCACCTGCAGCACTTGAAAGATCAAATAAGCAGTTCTGGCTTTTGAGAACAAAGAAAGAAATTGCATTTGTGGATCTGAACTGTGCAATTTTCTGCAGTTGAAACTCTTAAAGATGACTTGTGTTGATTTGTTATTCAGCTCTCCGGACCTTTGCTTTCAACCTAGGCCATGCTCTCAAGTCCTATTGCTGCGAATACTTATTAATCAGCAGTATTATCTTACAAGGCCATTCCATCTTCCTGGAGGCTATTGAAAACACAGACTACGTTGCTGTTTGGCATATCACATCATAATCATCTTACACAGAGAGGAAAAAAAAGAAGTGCTGGAGCAAGATTGCGAGCATATTGCACAAATGACGGTCGGTGCAGTTATCCTACCAGATTAGATGGAGACAGCATGGGCACGCCCGTGGAAGGCACTGCACTTGCTTGGAGACATGGCAGACAACCGTGTCAGCGACAACACGCGTAGGCTGTACCGGCGCCGCGTGGCCGGGCGCCATTTAGAGGACGCTGTGATTGAAGACACCGGCAGAACTCACTCGACATAGTGGCTCATCTCTTCATCATGACGATTCGATCAGCCACCAGCCAGGCAGCGCGGCTCCTTGCACACCACAGGAGATCAGAGATCTATTTGGAATTTCGTCGAATACCTGGTGTGCGTCCACGATATAGAATCCCATTTGGGAGACATCGGCATTCTTCGGTTGCGGCCAAGGGAGGATGCACGGATTAGACATGAGAAGTACCAGGTTTAGAGAAATTGGAAAGAAAAAAAGCAAAGAAATTTAATCAGGGATCACCACTCCAGTTCACCACATATCGCAGCCACCTAAAATGCCGCATCTCGCGACTGCTTCCACTAATGGTGGACGCTGGACGGGTTTGAGGAGGAAGCAAGCAAGCAGAGACGCCGAGCAGCTCCTGTGGAAGTGGAAGTGGAAGCCGAGGGATTGGGATCATCCTCTGGTGGTGACCGCCGCCGCCAGACCACTCTGTACGACGAAGCAGAATAAGTTAGCCAGTTGGGGGCGATCATCCTCTAGGCGCAACTAGAGATGGCCAAACGGACGATCCAAGACACGGCACTGTTGGTCCGTTCCGAGCACGACATAGCTCACCAGTCCGTACTATGCTTGGGCCGGCATTGCGGCACGGCGAGTCGGCACGGTCCGTTTATGACTGGGCTCGGCACGGCACAGCACGACCCAGAACGGCAACGGCCCGGCACGACACGGTATGGTACGGGCACGGCTAGCCCGTTTAAAAAAATAGTCGTTGTAGGTTTAAATTTTTTTAAAAAATCCTGAATCTTTTTCTTATAAATAGGTGGCTGCCCCCCATTTCCACAACAGCAATCTTGCAATCTCTTCTACTGATTTTTTTGTGGAAATTCTTTTGCTCTTCGTGGTAATTTGGGAAAATTCAAAATAGTTTTGTCAAAAATCCAAAATTCGGCTTTCGGCTTCTGTCAAGAAATCAAGGTGATAATTGCGATTTATTTTTTTTCATTTTGTTAGTATTTTAAATCATATTTTAGTATTAATAGCGTAATTATTTCTTGTAATTTGCTTTATGGAGCCCGGGGATTTTCCGCCGTTCCCAGCTTCTGATTTCGGTATTTCACCCGAGGAGCTTCTTGCATCATAACAAGCCCAAGAAGCTGCAGGAGCTGTGCCATCCTCAGACTCTACAAGTGCTACTGCGTCGGCAAGCACCGGGGCGAAAAGAACAAGATACAGTACATCAGGAGCCTGGGAAGATTTTGAGCATATTTTTAAAACATCAAACGACGTCTAGAGCAAGTATGCTGTTTGTAAATATTGTA
Source organism: Otatea glauca (assembly GCA_036346275.1). Taxonomy (NCBI): domain Eukaryota; kingdom Viridiplantae; phylum Streptophyta; class Magnoliopsida; order Poales; family Poaceae; genus Otatea; species Otatea glauca. The sequence goes on along the minus strand of JAYEVK010000386.1, from coordinate 122,558 downwards.
AGCATAAATTAACTACAAAATCTTCAGGTCGAATGGGGTATTTGAAGGGGCATGCTGAGAGCTGTAGAGAAAAAGCAGGGATGGCTTTGAGACAGACGCAGCTGCAGTACAACTCCGACGATACGGTACGTAACTGGGACTACAATCCTGAGATAGCTCGTGAATCTCTTTGTCGTTTAATCGCTTCTCAAGATCTTCCTTTAAACTTTAGTGAGTCAGCTGCGTTTGAAAGCAATATTAGGACTGCTCATAATCCTAGGTTTTCTGTAGTTTCTAGATAAACAACAACTAGAGATTTCATTAAATATTATAATAATTATCGCAATAACCTAAAAGAAAAATTTAGTACCTGTGCTTTTTCTGTGTCTTTGACATCTGATATATGGAGTGGTTGTGACGCCCCCATTTTGCCTGACCGGGCCAGAACTAGTGAAAACATCACAGAGCAGAGTGCGCCAGGATCAGGCTAAGGAAAACAACACATGTAGAATAGAAACTTGCATCGAATAATACTCGGGGAAAATATTCTTAAAGTACATATAGTACTGTCTTAGGTCCGGCTACAGTGATTTCTACACCGCCCGCCTAATATTACAATATTATTCTAGATGCCTCCCTCCTGAGGGTAGATTTATTCCGCCAGGTCTTGATCGTCAGCCCCCTCATATTCATATCCCTCCACAGCAACATCAGCATTATCATAAATATTCATATCATCAAGAAAATCGCCTTCTATCTCATTTGTGTGGGTGGACTCAACATGTTCTGAAAACAACAGAGAAAGCAAGGCTGAGTACTCCAATACTCAGCAAGCCGCAGAACCTTTATGCATGGGTATATAAATATACTTTTTTGCCATCGAGCCGCTACTATAAAGTAGTACTTTACTAAAAGTACCCTTTCCCCATTTGTTATAAAAAGTCAAGTTTAAACTTTTAAATCTACTAACTGCAAGACAACGTGGGGTTTTACATCCTGTGTTAGAGGAAAACCCACATTACACACTTCCAAACCTGGAAGCTAGGAGTGATATCACATTTGACTCTGATCAGAGTTGTACTGCTTTGCCCAAAGCATCACTTGGCTTATTATCACAGTGTACTTCCTTAGGCACACTAATAAACCAAGGAAACAGAATGTTTGGCCAACCGTACTCTGACCTCTGCCATACCGCCTCGTCTCACCAAAGGCATGCGGGTCGAGACTCCTCCCCGACATCTCGCCCTAGGGTGACTGCCCTCACCTGGCACAGTTACCTTTCTTACCTTGACAGAGTCAGCTACTTGTTGGTTATTTAGTTTAGTCCGTCCCATACCGGGTCTATGGTCAGCACAGTTTACGTCGATTTTGAGGTAAACACCAGTTTAGTTTGTCCTTAAATGATATCCTATATGGAGGAGATCTGACTTTCATAGCAACCCAACTGGCGTTGCTCATACTCTGAACTCCTCCACCCACCATTTACTCCATAACCTCACCAAGGTTATGTTCTGACATTGGATCTAGCTGATCCAATTAGTGTGATTTTGTTTCTTTTAGAAATTAGCTTTTGGGATGAATGCAAGAGTTTCAAACAACCTAAGCCACAAAATCAGTTCACAAGACATGGTCGAAGGGCGACTTGCCTGAATGCGAGATCACAGAGTTGTCCACAGCAGGGAGTGTCTCTAGCTGCCCTCTTTTGATATCGAGGAGATTTCCTAATAAGAGATCCAAGGATTTTAATATTCAGACTTTTCTTTTCGAATTAGGGTTATAATTCTATTGTAATTTTTCCATTGAGCAAATTGCAAAACGGGTTATTAATGTGCCTGAATTTTGAGATTAGTGATGTGTCACTTATTTATCTTCATAGGATTAACACAAGTGAGTGACTGGTAAGATAGATCATATTTTAATTTAGAGAAAAGAAAATAGAAAAACAAGAAATGAATTTTTGGATTTTGATGTCTATTACTTTCTTGATTTATTTTCCTCTTCTGATATACATATATTTGCTTGGATAAAACATATTTTATTTTATTTTATATTTTGATTTACTGATAAATTCATCTATTATTATTATTATTATTTGTTTTTGTTTTTTTAGTTATTACTAATATTTTAAATATTATATATATATATATATTTTGTAAATTAACGTTCTGGGCAGGCCGGCCCAAAATCTCGGCCCAAAACCCGGCCGGCTCCTTAGTCTTTAACCTAACCCTAACCCTTCCTCTCTCTCTTCTCATTTTCCCCAACCCGGCCGACCGCCTCTCTGCCTTCCTTGCCACCGCAGCCTCCCACTTGCGCGGGGCGCCGCCGTCACAAATCGGTCACGCCACACTCTTACCGCTGTTGGTGATGCGACAACAGCCCGATCTTCCAATAGGTTCTACTTTTGCGGAACAGAGACGTTTGCGTTCCAAGGGCTTCCAATTAACGGAGATTGAATCCTTGCAATCACTACACTCATGCACCTATCGTTATCAACCGTGCTCACGCCCGAATGACCTAACCATGAAGGTTAATTCCTGCACGCAGTAGAAAAAACGATCAAGAACGAGAAAGAAATCAATCTGACAATTCAAACGATCAAAGTTGAGGTTATCTCTTTCACCAAACCAGGTCTTGTGACACTACTTCGATGAACAAGTGTTTCACACACGTGGGGAACAAACTTAGCAAATAACCTAACCCTAAAAGTAGCGACGGCTAAGTATATATAAGTGCGAGTTACAAAAAGTGATCAATCAACGGTTTTGATTCGAAGTCTGCAACAACAGCAACTTTTCGCGTTGATTTGGAGGCCTTATCGAACGAATCTGGAGGTGGTCTTGTATGCAATAGATAGGTGGCTAGTACGCACATGCGAAAATGAGAATCTATGTGCATACAATACTATTCCCATGATCAGTGGCTAGTACGCACATTTACAACAATTGGAATCACAACCATACAACACATTATTAAAGCGGAAGCTATTTATATAATGTATTCTTACAATTCAGAGTATATAGCAGCAGAAGAAGCAAAGTCTTGTAGTGTGCCCATTCAACCCTCAGGCAACTGACAAGGCATAATCCCTAGAGAGATCGCTTTATTGAATTTCCCGCAACCTGTGATGAAAAGTAATCTTCGGAGCCTCTTTTCTCTCCTACCTAAAAACAACATATTAAGCAAGGTTGAGTACTTTCGTACTCAGCAAGACTTAAGGTGTATTTGCAAATGCAGAAATGCAAGCCATGTCAAAGGAGGTTTCTATGGTTAATTTGCATAAAGCGAATTTAATTTGTAAAACAAGTAGTAATTTGCAAAATGAAATTTTGTAAAAGCAAGATTGACTGATATGAAAATAACAAGTAAAGCATAAGTAACAACTCACAGTCCTCCATGACGTGAGCATCGAGACGTCCATTGCCAACACATGGCATAATCCAGTTCTTGCCAACACATGGCACAACAGCTGATACCAACACTTGCCAACACATGGTATAGTATTGTATCACCTGCGGGGTAAGCTTTCCAAAACATACATTTCCTTTTGAAAATGATAAAATAACTAACTAAGTGAAGACTTTACCAAGTGCCCATGACCGCGGGCGCGGCTTTTCGAAAAGAATTTCACTCTGCAGAGGTGTACAACTTTACCCACAAGAAATGATCAACCCTTTTTGCTTGGCCAGTAACACACTTCCTTTGGTGTGTTGGCAAGGTGATCATAACATAACCGTTACATTACTTAACCCTAACTTTGCACCAGCCCGGTAACGACAAACCCATACTATGGCAGCAGAACTCAGAGCATAAATATGATGGAACTCCCCATAGCATGGCGTACACCGTTATATCAGTAAACGTCAACACCGTGGTGTGGGCGCCACTTCGAGCAATCCATAATGGAACAACCCGTACTACTACAGCCTGCCAATGTGCATAGTCAGTTTTAAGTAACTTAATAGGTTAAGGCCGTTCCATACCAACACTTGTGGTTGCACTAAGTTCTTGACTTGTAAACAACACATTAGTTCGGTCCTTAACTGACCCGGGCGAGAATACTCCCCCTACACTACGTGAAAATCCATGCACATCCGGCTATTGCCATAACTCGCTCGTGACAAAACATAGTTTTATTTTGAGTTTTTACAGCAAATACCAACAACCATCATCATATCTCAATATCTACAAGTTTCATCTGATCACTTTATCCAATTTGTTCATCCCAATTCTAAAGCTTGGCTAAGCATGATTATTAAATCGAATATACCCAAATTGACATTATATATTGTCTATCCTTATTCTAGAGTTATCAAGGTTCACATGTCAATACTTATCAAGGAAGTTTCATGAGACAACAGGTATATCTACCAGTACCACAATATAGCGAATTTACAGAAAATACACGCATGCATAAATTGATTTGGTAAAACAAAATAAAAATTAAAACATTGGGATCAATATGATCAAAGGGGTGCTTGCCTTGCTTAGTCGTTGTTTACGATGAAGTCGTTGTTGCAGTCGGTGTAGTCGACAACGGAATCAGTGACGTCGGGTTCTACACGTCGTTCAATGGAAATATAGCAAATAACAAACTTTGAATAAGGCAAAAAGAAGTTAGATGAAAAACCAAATAGAAACTTACCGAAGAAGAACATGGTGGTTTCAAGTTTCATAGATAGCACTTGCATATTGGTTTCATTGATACTTTGCTTATGTGAGGCCTATTAATGAATATATTACTTTCATTCATCGAATTCAAGAATTTAAAGTTATGTATCTTCATATTTATAATTTTGAATTCAAGATGCTAAAATTATTTGGATTAATAAAATTAAAACATTAGCCATTATGTTGTATGTTATAAATGAATAGTACTTGACCTTAAACAATTTTGCATAAGAAGTTTCGTATATTAATATTAGGTCTATTATATTTTAGGCCACAAGTTTTTTTTCATGGTTTTTGAGAAGGTTCTGGTGATACAAATATCTTAATTATTGTTTTCTTAGTTATTACTCAGTTCGTTTATTCATATTATGGATTTCAGAGATCATGATACTTAGGGTCATTTTGCTGACAGGATTTATATGCAAAGCACGATGAAGTGAGATTATTTCTTTAGAATAGGGTAGTCTTCACTATGGAGAGCATTTCTAAGCTGATTTTGTAAATTTTAGTATTTAGACGAGATGTTTTATTAATTTTGAAATAGCTTATGTGGTATTAAGGTTTACGTTACACATAATCATATTAGTAAGGTGTATGATTAGTACTTAACCCTATGCGTTTTGCATGCAAGGTGATTTATATATGTTGAGGTCTACAAAAATAAGGTTACTTTCTGCATCTACATGGTTACGCAATGATTCTTGCAACACAAGTACTTTAGCTAAAAGTTTCTTAAGCTCAACTATTCATTTAAGGGCTTTAGCGACCATAATACTTAGTGTTATTGCAATAGCAGGATTTAGATGAAAAGAAAGTTGTTATATGAATATTTTTCCAGATTATGGTACTCCATATAATAGGGAACATTTCTAGGGTGATCTTCACAAAATTTTCATTTAGACGAGATATTTTATGAGCTGCCGAAAAGGCTTAAGCGTTTCTAAAATCTACACGATAAAGGTTCAGTTTTCGATTTAAGTTTGCGACTGCACCTTATAAGATTATGCAACTATTTTCCAGGCATTAGTAGGGGATGTCTTTAAGAGTGTTTTAAAGCTGGTTTCATGATATTTTGCTTTTATCCGAGATAGTTTTCATGCATATGAAAAATGAAGTCTTTTATGAACTTAAGCTAAATCAAACATTAAAGCCTTTTTACATTTTGAGTTGGCTTGACCTAAGGAATGTTTTGAAACTAAACTTACAAGACCTAATATTTATGCATATGATAATCTTTCACATTCGGAAGCAAAGCTATAAAGGAGCTTGGCTCAAACCATACTAAACATTGTTTATTTTTGCAAAGTTACCTATCCTGGACCTATAGCATGATCACAGTTTGGTTTCTTTTACATAAACATTCATTTGTGCTACATGGTTGCATACTAACTATGTGAACTTAGCGCCCAAGGTCTCTTATAAACTTAGCGCAAACTAATCAATTATGAACCATTCATGCATAACTAGGTAGTTTATGGTCCTAATAAGGTTTAGAAACTGATTTTTCTCGATTTTAAGAGATTAATGGCTATGGTTACTACTATATAAATTTCCATAACTAGAATCTAACTTATGTATAGAAACTAATGCAACTAGGATCAAATCTAATAATCTTAGAAGCATTAAAAGGGTCATGACCTATAGATCATATCAAAACAGGTTTTACATATATTAATACTTATTCATGAGATTTAGCTATATTCTACTCATACGGGTATTAAAGCAAGGTATATATAACTTAATTCAAACTTAACTGAACATGGATTACTTTTGCATAAACAGGGGTATCAAACTTACTTATTGAACAGTAGGTGAAAAACATGTTTGGTTTTACTCGTTTTTACAGAGATACAAGATCATGATTTTAGTGAATTTTAGGAACTGGTTTTACAATTTTTTGAGTTGGTTTGCACAAGTTATTGAATTTTGAATATTGACTACATTGATGGCTAAACCTATTTAAAGCTTAGATCAAATGAGGTTAAAATTCAATTGTTTTTGTAGAATGGAGTCCTTAAGTTCTCTTGAGTCCTTAGAAATTTGTCCCATCAAATTTTGAGTTAGGGTACAAAATCTTGTTTTAGTACGTATGCTAGGTTTCAATCAAATTTTAAATTTAACATTAAAAAATGAGGTCAAAGTTTAAATATTTTTTGGATATTACAATAGAGCATGATTTTATACAAATATATAAATTTGGTTGACAAAATTTGGATCAAAACTGTAGAAGATATGAGAGTTTGAAATCAGTTGGTTGGAAAAATGCTGTGAAAATGAGAAATGCCATTTATAGAAAGTACGCCTTCGTGAAAGAAATACGCTTTCCATTTTCGGCTTGAGCCTATGTCATTGCGTCGATAGGTGGGACCCATTGCACAGCGACACAAGCGGGGCAGAAGGCGCTGACAGGCCGGGCCCGCTCGCCAGTCACACAGAACAGAGGCGGCGACGACGAAGCTTGCCGGCGGCAAACCAGGGCCGAAGCGGAGGTATGGGTTCCATGGATAGCTTCATCATGTTATTACGCGTCTAGGGATGGTGTCGGTTTGGCCGGAGGTGGTCGGAGTCAGCGCGCCACCATGAGGGGGTGGCGGCGGCCATGGCGACGAGCCGCGGTGGAGCTAGGGAAGGGCTTAGCTTCGGATATGTTGGGTAAAAGCATCAGCGTGATGAGGGAATCCCGATTTGCTATCTCACCATGGAGGAGAAGGCCTGAGGTGGCTTGCCAACAGTGGCCGGCGACAGAGAAGAAGGCGGCTGGCAGTGGTGCTTCGATCGACCAAATCTGCAGCCAACAGTGAGGGAGAGTTCAGGGTGTTACAATGAAGATTCGGATGGGAATAATTCGCACGGAGCCTCATCGTTTTTGCCGAAACCGGTTGTGGACCTCTTCTCTGGAACTCGCCAGCAATGGCGATGGTCGCAGTGCGTGAGCCCCAACGGATTGCGAGTAGAGTTCAGGAGAGGGCAGGGCTCAGGGCGAGGCCAAGGCAAGGCTTTATTGCCGAGAGAATGGAGGCCAGAGAGGCTCCCACGAGGAGACACCTTCGTTGACGCACGGTGGTAGGGCGGCATGGGCACAGCGCCTAGGAACTTGGTGGTTCTGCGTGAGTGCAGATTTTGGCAAAGGAAATGACAGCGATGATGGGCGCCAGAGACACGGCTTGGAGTGCACGAACAAGGCGGCGGTCGACTGGCTCAAGTCCCGAGCGAAGAGATCGTGCCGTGGTGGAGGAGGCGAGCTGCTGGCCTTTTCATGGCAGAGAAAGGGAGAGGGCAAAGCTACCGACAGAGGGGAAATGGCGTGCGGGCGAGCTAGCGCAGAGGTGCAAGTACCGCGGCATCCACCTTCTGAGCTGCGGCAGGGAGAGGCGTTGGCAAGCTTGTCACGACCATGGATTGGTGGAGGTGGGCGGTGAGGTTTGGCGCGGCACACCAAGAAGAACAGAGCTCTACGTAGGAGGGTTGCTGCGGCGGGCTTCCGACCGAAGTGAAGGTCGACATGGCAAGGCTTGGTCAGCTTTGGTGTAGGAGGCTGCCGTGGCGGGCTTTCGGTCAGAAAAGGTCTGCCTCGGCAAGGATTGGGCAGCGGTGGCGGCAGCGGCTTGTCGCGGCGTTGGGAGAGTCCGGCTGTCGGAGCCTGCCCAGGTGTTGCCGTGGCGGGGATGGCGGAGGAAAAAGGCTGCCGCGGCAGACCTTCGGCACCGGCTCAGCACGCAAGCGCAGGGCGAGGAAGAAGAAGAGAGGAGGCCACTGGCAGGTGGGATCGGGACTTGCTGTGGCTGCCAGCGGGCCAGGGAGGCCAGGGGAACCATAGGCTGGCCAAGAGGGCCCACATGGTAGAGAGATGGAGAGGAAGAAGGGAAACCGAAATTCAGGGTTTTTGACAGCCAATGATTTTAGATTTATTTGAGCCTTCAAACTAATCTAGAAATTTTCTAAACTTTTTGGGAAGATACCTAATGAGATACATGTGCTTATATAAAATTTTCAGCTAGAGATCTGACTCTAGAATTTTTATAAAATTCTGACAAGCACACTGGTTGAATATCGGTCTCTCTGATTTTGATTTTATAAAGGTACCAAACGATATTGAAATATTCTGAAAATTTTAATGAAGGATTCTGAGATACTTATAATGATACGATAAAATTTTCAGATCAAAATCATGCTTAATCATTTTTATATACTGGTGACATAGCTTCTGTTTCAAAATTCAGCTTGCTGATTTTAATTTTCTATAATTTGATAAATGGGTTAAAGATTTTAAAAAGATTTTCAGAGATGAATATGGAAGCATTTAATGTTTAAAAAAATTAATTACAAGTTTTGTTGCTATTGGATATTTTGATTTCGAAAGTTTATAGCCCTTGTTTGAGATATTTGAAATGTTTTTGATAATTTCAGAAAACCCAGAAATTCTAGAAAAATATTGAAACTCAAATGAAAATAAAAAAATCAATTCAAAACTTTATATATTACTGGCATTGAATTTTGGGATGTTACAACGGCGGACGTGACCGTTTCACCGAAGCTACTGATGGCTGACGTGGTTAACATGGTGGGATATCCTGTAAGCTACGGCAAGGTGTGTCGAGTGAAGAAGAAAGTCATGGAGATGATGTATAGCTCATACGAAGAGGTGTACAACCTTATTCCACAGATGCTTCACCAGATTGCTGAAGCCAATTAGGGGACCTACGTCAACAAGATGGACAGACCCCACCCCACGAAGGGTCCAAACTGTTCTGTCCTAGACCGTGTGTTCTGGGCATTCAGACCTACCATTCAGGGCTTCAAGTATTGCCGGCTAGTGCTGACCATGGACGGCACGTTCCTGTCTGGTAAGTACAAGGACACCATACTGATGGCTGTCGCCGCAGACACCAACGACCAGCTACTCCTGGTGGCCTATATGATCGTCGAAAGTGAGAACACGGAGAGCTGGTTGTGGTTTCTAGCAAATGTCAAGGCAGTTGTCCAAGACCGCCTAAAGGTGTGCCTCATCGCAAACAGGCATACTGGGTTAATGTCCGCCATCAGCACCATGCAAGGAGGTACACAACCACCGTACTAGTGGAATGACATTGTCAATCGATGGTGTATGAGGCATCTTGTCACGAACCTGCATAGGCGGTTCCGCAGCAAGGAAATCATGAAGACATTCAAGAGGCTCTGCTTGCAGAACCAGAGACGGAAGTTTGAGGCAGTATGGAGAGTGCTGGATGAGGAGACATGCAGGAACACGATGGAGCCAGTAGAGGGCCAGATCAACAACTTCTCACAGTGGGTGCAATTACATGCTCCAGAGCTGGAGAAGTGGTCCCTGCTCCATGACATCGACGGCGCACGGTATGGCATAATGACGACCAACATGTCGGAGGTTTACAACAGTATTCTGAAGGGGGTCTGATCCCTCCCAATCAGTGCCATCGTGGAGGAGACCTGGAATAGAACCGTTGGATATTTCATGAACAGAGGAATGAACGCTACGAGGCACCTAGATGAGGGGAAGAAGTTCTCCGAACGTATGCATGCATACATGGAGAAGAAAATAGATAAGGCTCGGTCGCACGTTGCGCACACCATGGATAGAGTTAGGCTGAAGTTTGAAGTACGCCTATGGGAGAAGTTCGTCGATGGCCATTGCAGGGGCTACCGTAAACAAGTGTGCATAATACGCGATGTAGCGATATGCACATGCAACAGGCCAAAACTGCTGCACAAACCGGGCTCCCATGTATATGCGATGTGCGCGGTTCTCTGTCAGTCATCTGCACCGTATATCTCTGAGTACTTCAGCGCTGACCATCTGTCCGGGACATGGAGTTTGGAGTTCAACTCCTATGGCCTGGACATGCATTACAGGGAGTTGTGGCCGGACCAAGTGACTTGGTTTCAGAATGACAGTCCGAAGAGGACTGGGCGTGGACGGTGGCAGTCATGACGAATCTATAACAACATGGACGCATGTCAGCGCGGAGATGCACTAGCTCCACGGAGGTGCTGGTTGTGCATGGGAGTGGGCCATACAGTGAAGAACTGCCCGAATAGGACAGGCTCGTCTAACTATCCATAGGAACATCAAACAATGTACTTTGACATGTGCTTGCAGTAGTAGCATGTAATGTCACGTTATGTAATGTTATGTTATGTAATGTCATATTATGTAATGTTATGTACTTTCATGTTATGTAATATCATGTTATGTAATGTCATATTATGTAATGTCATGTACTTTCATATTATGTACTGTCTTGTTATGTGGTTTGGTGTTATTTGCTAATGTAACTCTTCGATCCATCTTGTTTTTTTGTCTTCTTGCAGGACATGGTCGAACACGCCGAGATTCTGCTTGACCCATCCTATGATGGCAAGCATCGTAGTAGGGCCTGGTTGACGGGGGACGGTCCATGACCATTTGTTCTCAGGGGTCCGAAGGACCACTGGTCCTTGGACGGGCGGTACGCCCCTGTTCTACGGCGGGCAGGTCTATTGCCGTTGGCACGGATGATGGACACCGGGCGTTGCTTCTCTTTGGACAGGGCTCTACTGTCCGCGCTCGTCGATCATTGGAGACCGGAGACCCACACGTTCCACTTCCGCTGGGGGGAGATGACCGTCACCCTGCAGGACGTTGCTCTCATTACCGGTTTGCCTATCAGAGGCAGGCTGATAGTTCCACCACCGAAGTGACCTGATTGGAGGGTCAGGTTGCAGGACAGGTTTGGTTATCTGGTCCCGAAGAACAGTTGAGGGTTTCCACAGTCCTGGCTTCGTCGCTACGTGCGTTGTCCCCCTGATGCGCCAGAGTATGTAGTGAGTTGTCACCTTGTGGTGTACCTACTATTTTTGTTCGGCTAGGTATTGTTCCCTTCTATGCAAGGAGATTGCGTGTACCCGAGCTTCATCCACATCGCCAAGGCATTAGCTGATGCCCAGGTGGATGAAGTGCCGCAGTTTAGCTTTGGATCTATGGTGCTCTGTGCTACATACAAGGGATTGTGCAATGCATGCTTGAAGACAATAGGAGATGAGCTCGTGCTTGTAGTATGCTACTCTCTCCTTCAGATATGGTCCTGGGAGCACTTTGCTATCGAGTGGCCATACTTCAAGGAGCCCGATCACTTGTATTCCTTCCAGCCTCCTTTCTATGGTGATGGTGGGGACCTGGTCGATAGGCCTACCATGGGCACACGGTGGACGACCAACCTTTTGGCATGGGCTAGGGAGAGGCCTCGTCGAGTGTACGTAGAGTTTCATAACTACTTCGAGACCCTACACGAGGACGATATTATATGGCAACCATGGACAACGCATTTATTGCTGACTACAGCGCTACATGGATTATCAGAGCAATGCGGCTAGGATATGTACTACTGACTGACGACATGCCACCTAGTGTTCTGTCACATGGTAGAGCCGCATTGCCTAGGCCGAGTGATGCACCAGTTTGGACTTCATCAGGAAATCCCCCCTCTAGTTGGCCCACCACTACCACAAAAAGTGCATAGGTAAGTTCAATTTGTATTGTTCAATTCTACGCTCACTACTACAGAACAACACATCACTACCGGTTCCAAAACCCCATCACTGCCGGTCATTGGCGCCGGCAGTGATTGGTCGGCAGTGATACTCGGGGATTATCACTGCCGGCTCAGGAACCGGCAGTGATAAGGATTATCACTGCCGGCTCAGGAACCGGCAGTGATAAGGATTATCACTGTCGGTTCTACCTACAACCGGCGGTGATATTGAACTATCACTGCCGGATCAAACCAAAATCCGGCAGTGATGATAATTATCACCGCGGTTATACATAAACCGCGGTGATGTCGAACTATCACCGCCGGTTGTACCATAATCGACAAAGGATATGTACATATCACTGCCGGTTTTCTCCAAGAACCGGTAGTGACAAGCTTGCATATTTTTTGTGCAATATATATATTTTTATACAATTGTTTATAAAGTGTCCATATGTAGTAGTATATAAAGCATCGTTCAAATCATAATTAAAATATATCCATGTATATATGAAGCATCGTTAAAATCATAATTCAAATATATTAAATTAAGCATCACAATATTTTATTTTTACAATGATTTGTTTACAATTAATGTAGCTCGACTACATCTCATCCCATTCGCTTTGATTTTGCAAGGACTACAGTACAAAGAGTCGAAGTAGACATGTCACGCGTCTAGGTCGAAGGAATGAGGGCGATGAGGCTACTCGTGGAACTCGCCGTTTGGATTGATGATCTCATCATGAATGAATCCGGCGATCTGTTCTTGAATTGCTATAATTTCTGTCAACAATAACTTATTGGTTCTCAGTTTGGAGCGCTATTTTTGAAGAAAAAAGGAAGTTAATTAATAATGATATTTGTTAAATGAAAAAAAGGCATCAATGTGTAATTACGTACCATGGCTTCGTTATAGCCGACACTCTCCGTGACAATTGAATGCATATTTGTACATACATAGTATGCACATAAATTGTTTCCGGGGTCCTACCTCATGCATGGAAAGTCATTTATTATTTCAAAATTTTTCCTGTATGGACGATACCGAACACTTTTCTTGCAGTACCGTGCGAAAGCCCTGTGAATGATTTTGAATAGTAATTAAACTTAAATGCAATAGAATGGAATTTTGCTAGAGTAATAACGCAACGATCGAGTTTACTCGCTCAAAGATGTCCCAAAGGTCTTGGTATAGATTAGTTTGTTTTCTTACGAGTCCAAGACAAAAATCCCGCTAGCATCTAACTGGATGACGAGGAGGACCCAGTGAAACTCGTACATATATGTCAACGTAGTCAATTACTCCCACATCGTGCGTGTTACGCAAAAATAGTAAAACGATATTAGAAGTAAGGAGATACGTGCTTGAAGTTATAGGGTAAAAGTATGGAGGTTTTGTATTGCGCTTCAAAAAGTATTAAAAAATAGTCTTCAACGTCTCGTGGATTGTCGTTCACAAGCTTCTCGTTAACGAGCCCGGATCTAGGAATGCTAGATTGTCATTGTTATTTCTTCTACATGTCCAGTATTCCATTCTACATAAGAAAGAAGTTAGACATGCAATTAAATAGTACAAAAATGCTCAACGATATACTGGACGGACTTACAAAGTCCATAGTCTAAGTATATTCACGTCCGGGCATCTTGTTTGGTACAACATATACAGATTCAGTGAAAAGAACCCAGCAGATGTTATCCCCATTGTGGAAATCTTGCTCGTGTATCCGATCGCGAACGCCTCCATACCATCGTTGGACTACTGCATGTAACACTGATGGACGCGCCGCAGTTGTGTTGTAAGGTTGTCGAAATGAGCTGGTTCAACCAGCGGTTTTCCCATAACGAACTTCCACCTTAGACCTTGCGCCAGAGCATCTAGTTGAGCAGCATCTGCTTGAGCATCCCGCTTTAACGTGTCGGCACTAGCCGCCTGCAAGTATTGCTTTCTGGATATGCGCTCGTAGTCCGACATTTTTAAGGTTCGAAGCTTTGCCTGTCTTTTGCACTTTTGCCATACTCAAGAAAAACTTTTGCACGTCAAAGATCAACTTTAGTCTTCTTACATGATGGCACCTTTTAAAGTGAGATGTTACGCAGCGCTACATGCTTTTTCCATTCTTCTTGATCATGTCACCGATAATTTCTTCTAGGATTGTCCCGGTTCACAGATGGTTGATATTTCTTCGAGGACGGTCGATCGCCGAGATGTTCCCGTGTTCGATTCTTTTGATTTTGGCGGAGGAGTCGGGCTTTTTCCAGCTTGGTGCCGCGGAGGAGTTGGACTTTTTGGTTGGCGGCGATAAGGGCGGGAGGTCTCTGTGTGGAGAGTGCGGCTGATCATCATCTTCGTCGCCCTCATCGTCCGAGCCAAACTTAATCAAGCTCTTGCGGCACGCGAGGAAGCCATGCACGTTTTCTCCTAGTTTTTTGTTTCCATCCTCGCCAGGGATCTCTACCTCCATTTTTCGGTATTGGCGGACGGCATTGTCCACTTCGACCCTGGCGAATCCCTGCGGTATCGAGCGACAGTGCAAAACCTACGACTCCTGGCATGGCCAAGCCCTGCCCTCAGCCACCTTTATGGTAATGCCATGTGCGGCCAAATGTAGCTTGCACGGTGTCGGTTCTTTGATGTCATCCACAGGAAAATGCAGTCCATACTCTTCGAATCCTCAGGACACGCACCGCTCTTACGAGCACCGGATCGATGAGCTCGGGGTCATCACCGGGTGGCGGTCGTGGTGAGAGCTTCAGACGGCTTGCTCCACAGCCTTATCACGGGAACTCGGGATAGATGTACTGCCTGCTCCCTTTTCGTGAGTAATTTCAAGATCCTTTACAGCCGCAAATATCTCTCTCCTAGTGTGATTCTTCGGAGCTAAAGCAGTCTCCTTTGTCCCGTCAAAAGCTCTCTTATTATTGTGGTATGGGTGATCCTTGCGGAGGAACCTACGATGCCGCATGTAAGACATTTTTCGACGTTCTTGACCACCGACTAGCTGTACCATCCAAGAGGAACGCGTATGCTACGCCACGCAGAGTCCACACGCCCGAGATGGAACGCCGCGCGCCGTGTGCAAGCACCGGTCGCTCGGCAGGGACAATGAGAGGAGTAGGCTAGGGTTTCGAGTGAATCACTCCTAAACCGTGGAAAGCACACCACGTGCCCTCCTCCTCCCCTCCTTATATAGCCACGAGATGAAACCCTAAACTAGGGCCCATCGGTGCTAAGCCCACGAGGTTCATTAATTACGGATCCAATCCAAATTAATGCGTCCCACCATTAAGTGTGTGACCTGCAGTTCACGTGCGCTTGGACGTGGATTCGAAAACTCCTTTTCAATCCAATAGTTGGTATTGGCTTTTTGCAAAGTATGCCAACTCCCAAACATACTATGATCAAATCGATGTAACCTATCAAAAGTACTCATGTAATAATCCCTTTGCCAAGTATATGAAGATTGATCTCAAGGTGAGAAGCATGTCATCCTTTGATGATTTAATCCATCTCTCGTATCCGTGATATATTAATAAGTTGTGATTGACTCTTCAATCACGGCATGGCCATGCACTTCCTTAATCATATCACACGAGTGGCCTTGTCATATATCTCCGTTTCATTGGAGTGGCAAATTCCATCTTGACTGCTCACTTCCCTCTGCACGTTTCATAGTAAACATGAAAGCTACCTTTATAACTATCCGGTTAGGAAGTAGTGTTTGATAGCCCCAAGGAAAACTATTACACATGTAGGGAATATGACAATCTCAGGTCTAAGGATCATACATCTACTAGGTATGAGATACACTGATGACACATAAGAATGAAACATTCTCGCAGTGTCCCATTGCGGGTCTATCTAACCCAAGTTCTTCAACATGCGTTCACAATGTATAGATGATATCTCCATATCCCATGATCTATGAAGCATGATCATCGATCACTACATGTGCTGATCTATTCATCGTTGTCCTATACGATGATATCCGATCAGAGATATTTATCGAATTACATCATTAAGTAAAGAGCTTCATAAGCAAGTCACATACTTGTTGATCAATACAATCAATACAATGATATACATTCATTGGACCAATAATCATATTATTATTCATAAACATAGTCATGTTACAATCATCTAAATGATTGCCTCAAGGGCATAACACTAACACCATCTAAGCACTAGACGCATCCATTGAAGCCTTTTGTCTCTGGCCCGACAGGTTACCAAGGGCAGGGTAATCATTGATGGTTACGAACAACAATGCGCGTAGGATAAAGTTTTCTCTTTTATACTCATCCCATACCCGTACTCCATCGTTCCACAAGATTAGGAGATCTTCAACCAATGGTTTGAGGTACACATCGATATTGTTGCCAGGTTGCCTGGGCCCTTGGATCAGTAGTGGCATCATAATATACTTTCGCTTCATACAAAGCTAAGGAGGAAGGTTGTAGATACATAGAGTTACCGGCTAAGTGCTATGACGACTACTCATGTTGCCGAAAGGATTCATCCCATCCGTACTCAACCCAAACCTTATATTCCTCACATCATATGCGAAGTGCTTCTTATATTTTCTGTCGATGTTCCCCCATTGCACAGAGTCAGCAGGGTGTCTGAGCATTCCATCCTTCTTACGCTCTTTGGCGTGCCATCGTAGCAATTGGGCATGCATTTTGTTCACAAACAATCGATTCAGACGGGGAATTATAGGAAAATACCACACCACCTTACGGGGGGGATCTCATTTTCTTACGCTTTACCCCGACATCATCATTATCGATGTCATCATCGTTGCCCTTATACCGCTTTGCTTTGCAAACAGCACATCCATCCAAGTCCGCAAACTCATTGCGATACAACATGCAATCGTTTGGACATGTGTGTATCCTTTGTACTTCCAGTCCCAACGGGCAGACAACCTGCTTGGCCTTGTACGTACTTGTAGGCAACACATTACCCTCTGGAAGCAAATCCCCCAAGAGACATAACAGCTCAGTGAAGCTCTTATCGAACCAACCATTGCTTGCCTTCAACTGCAGTAGTGTAAACACGGTCTGCAATTTTATGTGCTCCTCCTTGCAGCCTGGGTACAATGGTGCTGTGGACTCCTGTACCATATGTTGGAACTTTTGAAACTCTCTTTCACTCGTGAAGTCTCCCTCCCCATCACGCAACATTTGATCCAGATCGTCGTCGTGGCTATCGACAAACGTATCTTCGACTGCCGTCATATCGTTGTCTCCGTCATCTTTAGCAATGTGTTGCCCTTCATGTACAATCTCATCTTCGCCGTGCTTGGTCCAACAAGTATAGCCAGCCTTGAAACCTCTTCGAAGCAAGTGTGCACGTATCGACTCTAGGGTAGAAAACAACTTCTGATTTTTGCAATCAACGCATGGACAACACATGTAGTTCGCCAGATTCTTCGACTTGTGCGCCGCAACCACGTTTAGAAAATAACTCACACCATTAAAAAACTCTGCCCCGCAACGGTCCGTGTCATACATCCACCTTCGGTCCAACTACAATTAATTAAATCAAACATTACATAAGCATATAATTGCAAATAACAAATAATTGTAAACGATTAGATTTAAAAACCTATGTAGCAATTTTGACTATATTAAAATACATCAACCTTTTTCCGTTATGTAAATATCCATGTAGCAATTTTTTAGTATTGTAAAAAATGGAAATAATTGTAAATAGTTAGGATATATTTGGACTATATTAAAATATATCAATCTTTTTTCATTTCGTCAATATCCATCTTGCAATTTCTTATTATTTAAATTTTTTAAAAAAAATTGTAAATACTTAGGATATACTTTGAGTACATTAAAATACATCAACATTTTTTCATTAGGTAAATATCCATCTAACAAGTTTTTATTATTTCAAAATTTGAAAATACATGAAACTTTTTTCATTATGTAAATATCCATGTGACAATTTTTTATTATTTACAAAAATAGAGATAAAATTGCTAACCTCGAAAAGAAGTACAATATGAATTTTAATAGATTTTTCAGCAGCAAAGCGTCGCAATCTACAAATCGAGCAAAGACAAATTCCTCTCTTTTTGCTCGATCGGTCGAGGCGAGGGTCTCGATTATATAAACGACTTATCACTGCGGTTCTGCAGTAACCGTGAGTGATAAGCTCTGATCACGCGGAAAATCATATTGCGCTGGAAAATAATATCACTGCCGGTTCTGGTCTCAAACAGGCAGTGAAAATTCAAGTACCACTGTTGGTTTAATAACGACCCGGCAGTGATATATCTCTGCCGGTTCTTGTCTCTAACCGGCAGTGATATCTTGCTTTTTACTGCCGGTTGGTTGCATGAACCGGCAGTGATAAGATCTCCCCCCAACTTAAGTTTCGAACCGGGAGTGATATGTTATCACTGTCGGCTCGGTCCCAATCGGCAGTGATATGCCGGCAAGGATGGCATGTTCTGTAGTAGTGGCTATTCTACTAGAGTACTGTATGTAATTCGAATTCGTAACTTGCGAATTACTTTCCTTGTAGGCAATCTCGAAAGGGCCAACAGAGCGACGACTACCGCTAGACACAGTTACCATAGACCACTGCGTGGGAACAGTCTATCACAGAGCAGGTAGTGGCAGAGGATAGACCATACAACTTGGAGTCGTACATCGCGTACTTGGAGTGGTACGTGACACGTATGCATGCTAGGCTTACAGGACCTGCTCCTCCGAGGCCTGAGGAGGTCATGCACGCTGATCGGTTGGGCCTCGGCCACCCTCTGCACCATGCATCACAGCAAGGCGATACGGTACAAGCACAACATACGTTTCATTCAAATTTTTATTCACATCTAACCAACTTCTCGTGTTGTCCGTGTAGTTCGATCGTGCAAACCGTATCGTCATTCAGGGTTCCGATGCACTACGATATGAGAAGCGCATCAATCGGAATGGCCTCCTTGGGGTAATACGATCCCTCACGGATGATGCGAAGGGCATCATCAAGAATGTTATGTGTGGCCGTCATAGCGACGTCGTCGTACCGGGTTCTCGCAGAGGCGCATAACGCCTCTCTCCTAGGTTGTCGGTACCGAGTATGGCCGACAAACGATCGAGCTTCGCTCGCTCATCTTTAGCTCAGCTTGGCCTCCACGATATGCAGGTATGACATATATATTTCATTCGAATACATCGTAGTACTTACGCAATGTAATTTTGTTGGCCATGCCATGTTCTTTTGCAGCGTGCACACAGGGATCGCTCTCTCCTGCCATCATCTTCTGGGCACCACGATGAATCACCCGCTTTGTCGCCCATATGTACAACTATCTAGGTGAACACAGACTCAGACCCGAACTCGCCCGCTCAGGACTTGCCTCCTACAAGTTCTGGGTGGGGTACGTCCGTGACAGTACATTTATCGCAGAATTTTGGATTCGGGCAGATGTACACCCCCCACAGCATGAATGGTTTCGGTGCAAGCACGTCATCCACGCAGGCGCCACGTGAAGTACGTTCTCTTTTGTTGAAGTTATTACGTACTATGCAACATATCTTTATTTGACGTGCCTAACATTTTCCGTTTGTATCATGTTCTTCTACAGGACAAGCGCCGGGATCAAACTCTCCTTCCACCGACAAGTACAGCTGGTGAGGCCCATCGACACACCGACGTGGACACCCCCGATCAGGACTTGCCACCAGGAAGTTCGGTTTGGGGTAGATTCGCGGCGGCACGCTTACCGCAACACCCACCTCAGCAGACTTGGTTCGGCCATACCTACACCCCATACTCCACACATGATTATGGTGTAGGGTCATCATATGTGTGTGCACCGTGGTAGGTATGTATGTCCAGTTGAAGTGATTACCAGCGTGGAGCCGTGCTAAGACTACGTGTTCGCATGTTTCTAAGGATGAGTTCTCCTAGTGGGCACAAGACTCCACGACCCCGCGGCCAGCTTCGGTGAGTGTTTTGTGTGTTGTAAGTTACTGGTTGCACTCACTTTTGGTCACGACACTAACAATACGTACCAATTCAGCCTCCTGGGTGGGTGATTGACATGTTGGGCGCCCAACACCTAGGACCCAGCTAATTTGATGACACCCCTCGCATAACACAGGATACACAGTACGACTTTCACAGCACAACGCACGCACCTGACTGGTTTACATACCCAGAAGACCAAGTCCGTTGTACGAGAAAGCGGCAACCGGATCAGAGTTGAGGTTTCCATGACGCATGCCGGTTATATTGTTGTAATGAAGTTTGTATGTGTAACATCCCAAATCTAAGCAAATAATAAAGTGGCATATTTTGATCTTTGTTGCTTTTTGGAATTCTCATTTGGATTTATCTCTGGAGTTTTTGTTTTGATTCGCTGAAATTTCCTATTAAGCCTTAACGATCTTGTATATGAAAAACAACACAAAGCAATGCGAAATATCATGGAACTAACATTAAAACACTCTTAGGGGTATCCCCTACTTGTGCCTGAAAAATGGTTAGATTATCCCATACGATACGGTCGCAAACGCAAAAAGAAAACTAGACCGTAATCGCGCAAATACCGTGGTCATATAAGCCTTTCTGGCAGCCCGTAAAATATCGTGTCTACATGCGAAATAATGAGAGAATAGCTCAAAAACATTCTCTAATATCAAATATTACCATAATCTGTAAAAATATTTTATTTGTAACCTGCTTTGAATATAAATTTTGTCACAACAAATACCCTACATGACCACAAACTGCACAAACTTGATAACACTTAAGCCTTTTCGGCGGCTCGTAAAACAAATTGTCTAAACACAAATTTTGGGGGAATTAGTCTAGAAACATACTTCAGTATATGGACAACCAAATTATAGAAAAATATCCAAATTACAACTTTCTTATCATGTAAAATCCATTAGCGCAAACACCCTAAATGATAATGTTACCGTGGCCATATTATATGAAAACGAGTTTGGAAGTCTTTAACTAAAGTATCCGTAATGCAAGAAACATCACATAACCATGTAGTAATAGCCAATAACTTAAAATTTCAGATCCAACATGTATAAATTACTCCCATGCATGAACGATGCTTGTTGCTTTCTTAGACTGAATTGACAACTCCCGTGCACTAGCTTTTTCAGGGCGATTAGACAACTCACGGGCGTGTACCTTTGTCAGACCCATTAGACAAGTCATAGGTAGCAGCTTTGTCAGGCTGAGTTGTCAAGAAATAAAGCATCAATCACCTTTCAAAGTGACAAGTTATCGGCAGAACTTCTATTGCTTGGACTAGAAGAGAACTTGAGAAGCTCAGTCTCCATTGGTTGAATCCCCCAGAAAATTGAAGAACTAAGAGTAACCCTTTTATACAAGAAACCATCATTGAACATCAAATCTTCAAGCACTTCAAAAACATCACCAGTTTGACGATCACGCCTCATTTCAATATGAGGTCTAAAGAACCTAATAGGAAGAAAGAACTTATATAAACATTGTCCCGTCGAATGTATGCACAGCCCCTATAAATAGGCCTTCAGATCAGCTCTGCTTCCACATATCCTCATCCTCATCCCATTCCTTGCCTCCAAAGGCCATGTCTCAAACAGCGAGCTCATGAAATAGGAGGGCTCGTGCACTTGCCACTGCAAGGCAAGTCGATTGTCCTAATTGCCGTGTGCAAGCTAATGTGTTCTACTCCAACACTGAGGGAAATAACTGCAGGGTGTTCTACAAATGCCCTTTTTTCTTCGTAAATGAAAAGTTAGTTTGCTTCCTTTTTTCCTGTTGGAGTTGTGTAGTTCTTTGGAGAGATCTCATTTCTTTGCACATCCTAAAAGCATGTTAACCTCATCATGTAGGCTGTAGGGTGCCAATATTTCTAGTGGGCGGACACCATGGACACGTCGGTGGAGCGTCCTACAATCACTGTACCACAGAGGATGCAGCCTTCTATGGAGGACAGGATGGACCCTATGCTCGAGCAGAGCCTGAACATGCTGATGTTCAAGATGAACCGCATTTTAGATAATGTCAAGTGGTTGGAAAAGATTGTGTGTGTGGCTATCCTTGTTGTACTGTTCGCTATTCTTGCGAAGTAGTTTGTTTTCTACAGAGGAGACATAGTTGGTCATGGATGTCTTTCGAAGAGGTTTCCAGATATCAACTTTTGCTTTGTTAACTGATGTATTCGTCGATTATCTACCATCGCTTTCAGCTTTTTTAGCCTGATTTCACTACTCGTGGGATCTTGTTCATGGGCTTATTTAACTTATGTATTCGGTAATTATCTCCTCGTAGTAATGATAGTTTGAAATAATGAAAGCATCCATCACCTTTCGACAACACAACTGACATCACTGCCCACCACTTTTAGATTTTTTATAATATGGGACAACACGTTGCCAGTAGCCTTGTCAGGATGATTTGAGTACTCGTGGCAGCATGTTGTCAACTCGGGCTATGAAAGTGAGATTAGACAACTCACGGGTGTGTAGCTTTGTCAAACCCATTAGACAAGTCATAGGTAGCAGCTTTGTCAGGCTGAGTTGTCAAAAAACAAAGCATCAATCACCTTTCGCAGTGACAAGTTGCAGCACTCTGCCCAATGCTTTAAACTTTTTCAGGCCGACTTTACAACATTATACCATTAGCTTTGTCAGACCGATTTGACCACACACTATCATTAATGGATATTATCTTCTTCTGATGGTCATCAGCTGTAAACATTTTATCTACACAGCCTTTCTTAATATCCTACTTTCTAACCGTCACTCCAAATCCTTCAGGACCACCCTTTAATATCTATGAGAAAATCACTTCTTCTTAGGCCAAAACAAGAACGTGGAAATGAAGTGTGCATTGAAAGAATGTTACCTTAAAACCATCTTTCTCAATAGCAATGACCACACCAACACTTAGTCCATATACCACCCCTTCGAGACTATAAAAGGCCATACCGCAGGCACACATACACAACTCCCACTCACACATCACCATGGCTGGATCCTCTAGCGGAGCATTCTCGTGGACACCTGATATGAGCAGCGTAGCCCTTCATTACACGTTGAAGGTTACGCGTAATGGGAAGGATGATCTGTTCAAGGAGGAGAACCTAAGTTTCAAGGAGGAGAACCTAAGTAAAGTGGTGTCCAAATTGCAAGAGTGGCTTCCGATATTACCGAGGCATAACGTGACAACCTCTAGCCTAAACCTTGTGACCTCTGACGACCTCAAGGTGCACATACAAGGGTGGCGTCAAAGGTATTTCAGGGTGTGCGAACTAGCCGACCACCCTTTAGCTATAGGTTTTTCTATGAGATTTTATAGGGTAATGATGCTTCCCGATCAGTACGCAAAGCATATTAAGGTTAGTTATTTCCTATTTGTTTACCCTACTAATGTTTTTACCATTATCCATAAGTTCACTAATTCGTATGCTCGTCTTCCGTGTTAATCATTCCCGGAGGATAAAGAGTTGCTGAACAAAGATATCCCATAATTCTTTGCGATGTTTATGCTCTTCGGTGGGGGTGTGATGCCTGGTTCACGCAGAAGACACAGAAGACGATTTAACTGGAGGGGTAGAGGTTCACCCAGTACTGTTGCAGTAGAAAGTTCAAGATAACGTTCAACCACCACCGAAGGAGGGCTTGCTCCTAACTATACAAATAACGATAACGATGATGATGACGATTTCATGTCACCTAGATCTCGATGTTCAAGCACTACCACATCAAGCCATTCAAGCACTACTACAATAGGATGTTTAGGCAACAATGCAAGAGGACATTCAACCCGCACCGAAGGAGGGCTACCTCCTAACCATACAAATGACTATGATGATGATGATTTCATGCCACCTAGGCCACGAACCTTGCATCCTCAGAGTCTTCCGAATCTTGACGATGAGGACGATAATATTATATTGAGCCCTAACAGGTATCCAAACGAAATACCCCGTCATCAACCAATATATGACTATCCTCCACTTGAATCCCTATTCTGACAACCATGGCCATAGAATGTATGGTTTTGTGACTTAGTCCTTCACTAGAGGCATGTACCTATGTTGTATCCCAGTTTTATGAATTCCTTAAGGCATGTATGTAGTTCATATGCCATGCTATTGTAGTTGTTGTACTTACTGCACTTTGTAATCTCAATGTCGGGTTTTATTAAATGTTTTACTATGATTTGACATCAAATTTGTCACACACCGACATCGAATGAGGAACAATGAATATCTAATTTTTTTTTGAAAAAAGTAAAGGACAAATAATTTTGTACAGTACTATAGGGGGCCATTTCCGTGAAAAATGGACGCCAGTGCCTATTCGCACAAAAATATTGTTCAAACGAGCCAAAATAGTAAAAATTTCACTCGACGCCCCCTAGCCCTGGGCCCACTGGTGTAGCACTGACCAAGCGTTGGCTCCCTCACGTGCAGCACCTCCTAGGCGCTGCTTCCCTCCACGTGCGTGGGACCAGCTGAGGCAGTGGATTGGAGGCGCGGCTTCAGACGTAGGTAGTGGGGCTGGCTCAATAAGCGCTCGGCAGGCACTGCTTCGCGTGGGGCCGGGCGAATGCAGCACTCGAGAGGCGCGACCTTCGCAGAGATAAGGCCATTTTTTCTATTCTTTCGCAACAGAGCCTATTTTCGTAAAAACACATTTCAAAAGACCTAGAACAGTAAAACTTTCATGAAATTCGCGTATAAACTAGAAAAACATATGTTCTTACGGAACTAGAATTTGTATGATACAAGCATTGTATTATTTACTGATATAGTACAAGTTGGATTTGTTGATCTAATGTATGGATGTATAAGTACAAGTTGGATCAATACACGTGTGTTTGGTTTCCTGCATAGTGCCTGAATCGCATAAATGGATGCAAATGTATCTGTTAGACACGTGTTTTGTTTTCTGTTCATCCAGCCCAGGTAGATGCAATTGCACCCACTCATTCAGGATGAAAGAAACACAGAAATTGGGCTTCACTCCAATGCAGGCCCATGAGATGCATAAACAAGCAACCAAACAACTCAACTTGCATCCACTTATGCACAAGGCTAGCCTGAATGGCTCATATGGGACAGACTAGGATGGTGCAGACAACCAAACACACCCGTACTTACGCATGCACGTTACACTCACATCCACACCCACCCACCCACGTGGATGTTTACTAGCACATATCTAAACAAAATTAGAAGCTTAATCTCACATAGCACCTGGAAAATGTTGTACGCATTCTATACATTTTAAATAAAAAAGATTAATCAATACAATAAATCAATTTTTCAACGAGCTATCAGTGGAGGGGCCTAAGTCAGAACGACAATGTATTTAGGGTTCAATGTGAAATTTTCTTATCTCGACTATAGTAAACTGAGAGATAGGTCAGCATCTCAATGATAGGTGGGGTTGATAAGGTGGCATGGGCAACACTGTAACACCCCAATTTTTGCTTTAAGTGTTATTTTATTATCATTTATGCAATTTGAGATTTATTGGGATTTTTCTGGATTTATTGGAATTTATTTTGAAAATTAAGTAATTAGCCTCTCTGAGAAAACTAATTAAATACCTGCATAGTCAAAATAAAGTTTTGCCAAAAATATTTTATTTAAACTCAAAATGTCTCAAAGTATTTACGAGAATTTTCTTGCATTTTTTCCTGATATTTTAATTGCTTAAAACAGATTAAACTAATTTTGGGAATTATTTTAAATCAAAAAGCTTTTTGAAAAAATCGATGAACAGTACTGGGCCGAGCCCAGCATTGTGCGTGCGCGGCCCATCGCTGTGCGGCCCATCAGCCCACTTCGTCGCCGCCGCGCGTGTGGACCGTTGGATCCAGATCGGACGGCCGTTTCCTTTCGCGAAACCTAATGCGATCAGCCGTTGGATCGAGATCGTGCGGCTGAGATCGCTTCACGTTGTTTTGGTAAGATTTGATCGCATCCATTGATTTTGGAAAGTGCGGATTGGATTGGATCGGCCGAGATCTAATCGTGGTCGCTCATTGCGGATCGGACGGCTCTCGGTCGTCGTCTCCGATTCGGTTTCCGAGTTCGCCGCCGCACGCCGTCTCCGCCGCGGAGAGCTAGGGTTGCCTTTCCTGCGCGCATGCCGAGACTATTAAAGCCGCAGCCCGCACCCCGATGTTCCTCGTCCCCTTGCGCAGCCAGTAGCACTAGCCTCTTCGCCTGTTTCGCTGTCATCGTTGCTCAGGAGCTCGCCGTAGTTCTTTGAAGCGCCGCCGCGAGTTTTTGCTCAGTTCCATCGCCGTCGAGCCTCCTTCCGCCGAATCGGTTCCAGATCCGGGGTCGTCGTTCCAAGACGCGTCGAGGCTGCCGCTTCTTCTCGCCGGAGTCGCGCCGAAACGCCGATCGGGTGGTCATCTTCCTCCGCTCCGGTGCCAATCCGCCGCCGTGCTTCGAAGCTTCGCGCAGCCGTTGGATCCTCGTCGGACCATCTAGATCGCGCCGCATCATCCTCCTCAGCAGTGAACCTCTACGGTAAGATGGACCGTTAGATCTAAGATGAGCGGTCAGGATAGTGCCACGTTGGTGTAGTTCGCTAGCCGTCGGATCCTCTCACAGATGCGCGCCGCGTGTCGAGCATTGGCACGGGAGGCGTCGCAGCCGGTAGATGCGCGCCGCGTGTCGGGCGCGTGGCGCGAGGCGCCGTGAGCCGCGTCCACGGTGGACCAGAAGCGGTTCCATGGACCGGGTCCGTGCGCCGAGGTGATGTGTCAGTGCCTGATTGGCTCGGGTCAGGGCCGACATCAGCGTGACGCAATAAAGATCTTTTCCAGTAGAAAAATAATTCAGAAAAATCGGTTTTTCTAATTTCTGTATTTTCAGTATTTATTCAAACTTCAAAAGGCCATATCTTTTGAAGTTTAACTCGGATTTAAGTGATTCAAATTTCTAAAAATTTGTAAAATCAAGATATATTTATTGGTGAATTTTAATTTATTTATGGAGTTTGGTTGCTCTCTGTTTTGGTGTTTATTTGCTATTTTGGCATCGTTTCGCGTAGACGTTGAACTGCTCGGTGATCCGGAGGAAGATTCATCGCTTCAAGACCCAAGCTCAGAGCAAGACCAGCACCTAATCCAAGGCAAGTTGTGCTTTGATCATGTTGCACCCAATTTCACCAAATTGCTATTTTGTCTTTTAAATTATGCATGATATTTTATGTGTATAAATGATTTCAATTAATCTGGGAATTAGATGATATGCCTAATTGAATTAAATCACACCTTATCAATTCTATGCCATGATCTAATTGTCACCCTAGGATGTGGAATTATAGTTGGTTAATATTAATAATCAACCTGGGACTAGTTAGACCATCGTAGATTGCTTAGCCATGCCACGTCATCACATGTGTCCGAATGTTGTTACTTAATCTTGACTAATGGAATATGTAACAATGTTTAAGAATGTGTGTGTCATGTGTTGTCACACTGTGCTATCAAGTTGTTGTGGCGAGGAGGTCACACAACTAGATTGGAATGTTGTTGGCACGTGGTGCTTGGTAATCAACTGGGGTGGTAATGTTTTAGATTGGGGCAAGTGGCAAGGAGCATGTGCCAAGGTGGGCCAGGATTGGCAGGGGTATGTGGAAGTCTTTCCTTAATCACTTTAAGGACTTAACCTTGCAAGCCTTTGACCTGAGTCTTTCTTGCAACCACATGTCTGGAATGGGACAGCCTAGCTGAATAATTTGTGAAACCTAGATTTCGGTACTGTCGTGGTGAATAGTGAGTCCCGGTTACGGTTAAACTCACATGGCGCAAGAGGGGGGCCCTATTGTGGTGGTTTAACCCTTCAGTGTTGAAACCTTAGCGAACGAAGATCGGGTCTAGGTGTAGCATTGTAAAGGCTTTGTTATGATCACTCGCCTTGGTGGTGTTTGGTTGTATCGTGTGGGTAAAGTGCATAACCTCTGCAGAGTGTACAATCTATTCGAATAGCCGTGCTCACGGTATTGGGGAATGCTCGGGAATTACAGTTAAGGGTTAGACTTTTGTTAAACAAAAACTTGTTGGGATGGCAGGGTGCCGTGGGAGGTGGAATTTGATTTAGGATTGGAAACTTGGTTTACTTCAGAAATGCTGAATCTATTAATTACTGTATTTGTTTTACTGCTTTTCAATCTATTTATTGTATTCTTGTGAAATGCCGCTTTATTGCAAAATATCCATCTTAGCCATTCCTTTGGATTAAGCCAAGCATATGGAATATTAGACTTGCATTGCTGTGTACAACTTGTTGAGTGCTTTATGTACTCACCCCAACAACAACAACATAAGAAGAGGAAGAATCTACGCCTTTCGTGCAGGAGGATTATATGGATGCGAATGCTTAGGGTCCGAGCCTCGTCAGTTGCCTGCGGTGAACTGGGGAGCTGCTACGCTTATTTTTTTTTCCGCTGCTGCTTATTTGCTATTTCTTTTATAAGCCCTGTGTGGCAATAATCATGTAAGACAACAGTTACTATTAATTATGAAGGTTATGCTATATTCCGTTGTGTATGACTGTGATAGCATCTATGTTGAGCCTGTGTGCACTAGCGTGATCCTGGACTAGTGCAGTATACACAGAGGGTCCGGATTTGCAAATTCGGGTCCCGACAGAGGTGGTATTAGAGCCATATTGACTATAGGTCATGGCCTAGGTAGTTGGTATCTCTTAGAAGTGTCCAAAATTATTTTCTAAAGAAAAAGTAAAATTGACTAATAAGAAACTCTTGGCTTATCTCATTCTTCTACTCTCATCCTTGCTAAAATTACCTTCTTTTCATTGCCGTTTCGAGTGGAGATCTTATTCAAAATTTTGTTTTGAATAGATGCCGATCTTCCAGTCCTTCGAGTCGAGGCAGGGTGCCTTTGCCATGGAGCTGTGGAGAGTTCTTCAAGTGATTGGAGGCTTCGATCGTCCGCTCTACCGAGGAAGCAACTGGAACGCCAACGGTGTGCATCGGGGGTTCTTCTGCAGGCTGACCATCTTCGCTTGAGAGTGCGACGAGACCACCAGACCGATCCACATCACCGCCCGGAGGTTCACTTATGAGGCTGGAGTTCAGGAGGTTGCTAGACTTGCTCTTCGACGGATCTGCCACGACTACGCTTACGAGCTTCGCGACACCGTGTGTCGGCTTCACCCGACAAAGGCGAGCGCGCGTCGGACGGATCGTGGAGGGGTGTGCTCTGCAGACACCTTCTTTGAGTTCGCCATCGCCAGAGGAGCACTGAGGACACCGCCAGAGCCGAGAGCAGTGTGCGCGCCGAGAGTGGCCGAGCGAGAGCTTCAGAAGACCCGTGACGCCGCAGCTAGAGTCATCAGCAAACTGGAGGAGGCCTTGTAGGTACCCGAGGAGCTAGCGGACCAGGTCGTACAGGAGCCGGATGAGGTCGCCGAAGAAGAAGAAGAAGAAGACCCGAAGGAGCGTGAGTGGGAGCCTGAGGAGCCAGCGAAGGGTCACCAGGATAGGTTCGCACCCATGCCAGCCCACCCACCTGTGTATGCGCCGGATCAGTCTCAGCCAGGGTGGCTGGATGAGTGAGAGTCGGTCTTAGAGTTGTGTTGAGACTCGAGTGTAGAGTCGCATCTTTAAGTTAGTCTTTACCTTTTAGTAGACGTTAAGGTTGCATGTTTAGTTTGGTTCTTAATTATCTACTGAGTGTGCAGTATGCGTTGCAAAGCCCTTAGGCATTGTAAGCAACCATACCAAGTATTAATAAAGATTGTTTAAGTTGGGTTTAACCTGTTTCTCCCGCCTTAGAAATTCTTGTATCTTATCTATGTTACATCTATCTTTCCTAACCCAAGAAGCAATCAAGCAGATGGTGAACACCCGCAGTAACAACGGAGCTTCAGGAAGTGGTCTGCGCTCAGGCAACAATCCCAACGAAGGAGCACCACCGCAACAAGCACCGCCAGTGGATATGCAGAACTTGGGAGCTTTTCTCACTGCGCAAACTCAGTTGATGCAGACTATGATGCAGCAGATGACTAATATGGCTGCAGTCAACAACCCCGCTGCCCAGAACAACAATGGCGAGCCTCGTCCTTACTCCAAGTTGTCAGATTTTATGAGGACCTGACCGCCAACATTCTCGGGCAATGTCAACCCCTTGGAAGCGGATGATTGGCTGAGAACCATTGAGAGGAAGTTGTACATCACTCAATGTGAAGGCCATGAGAAGGTTCTTTACGCATCCCATCGCCTAGAGGGAACAAGCTGCGGAATGGTGGGAGAACTCTCAGGTTGCTCATGAGGAACCCATGGAAATCACATGGGAAGAGTTTGCAACGACCTTCCGCCAAGATTATCATGTCTGGAAGGATGATGGACTGAAAAGGAAGAATTCAGGGCGCTTAAGCAAGGAGGCCAACCGGTGGCCGATTACTTGAATAAATTCACGCAGTTAGCTCGCTATGCTTCTGAGGACGTAGCGACAGACAAGGCCAGGCAGTCCCGCTTCATGAAAGGACTAAACTCAGGACTGCAAGTGGGGCTAATTACCCATACTTTTCCAGATTTTCAAGAATTGGTAAACAAGGCTTTGATTCTAGAGGATAAGCGCAAAGGAGGAGGCGTGATCGATCGGCCGTAAGGTGCTACAGCTTGCAATGAGTCAGCATTATGCCAACAGATGTCCCCAGAAAGGAGGTATCACGCCAGTGCGTTTCAACCTTAGAACAACTCCTGCTAAGGCGCCGATGACGGGAGCAAATCGAGGAGCTGGACAGGCAGGAGCGACGCCTCAAGCTACTATTCGAGGCAGAGTCAACCACATCACCGCCGATGGAGCCCAGGTAGCATCAGACATCGTGCTGGGTAAGTTTTTGGTAAACTCAGTACCTGCAACAATCTTATTTGATTCGGGAGCTTCGCATTCATTTGTCTCTCGGGCTTTTGCATCTGAAAATGGTTTGATTATGAAAAATCTTAAATGTGTGATGTTAGTCCAAGCCCCGGGGTCTGAGTTAAGATCTAGCCTTGGGTGCTTGGGAGTTAAGCTGCTAATTAATGGGGTAGAGTTCCTAGCGAACTTGATCATGTTAGATACCCAAGCTTTAGATGTTATCCTCGGTATGGACTGGTTGACCAAGCATAAGACAGTTTTGGATTACGGTCGAAGGGTTGTATGCATTGAGAGCCCTGGAGGAGAGAAAGTGGAATTCCAAGCGACAGCAGTTCGTGATGGTCAACTAATGGTTAATAGCGTAAAAGCCATCAGCATAGAAGAAGTGCTAGTGGTCAGGGAATACCTAGATGTATTTCGAGAGGATCTGCCGGGAATGCCGCCAGACCGTGACATCGAGTTCGTCATTGAGTTAGCACCGGGAACCGCAATAATAGCAAAAAGACCTTATCGGATGCCTACCGATGAGTTGGTGGAAATGAAGAAACAGATCGACGAGTTATTGGAGAAAGGTTTTATAAGACCAAGTTCGTCGCCATGGGGAGCGCCAGTTTTGTTTGTCAGGAAAAAGGATGGAAGCCTTAAAATGTGTATTGATTACCGTGCACTTAATGAAGTGACGGTTAAGAATAAGTATCTGTTGCCAAGGATTGATGATCTGTTCGACCAGTTGAGAGGAGCTGGAGTTTTCTCCAAGATAGACCTTCGTTAAGGATATCATCAGCTAAAGATTCGGACAGAAGATGTTCCGAAGACCGCATTCTCTTCAAGATATGGACATTATGAGTTAACAATCATGTCTTTTGGATTGACCAATGCGCCGACATATTTCATGAATTTGATGAATAAGATTTTCATGGAATACTTGGACAAGTTTGTTGTTGTGTTCATAGATGATATTTTGGTGTATTCAAAGACCGAAGCAGAGCACGCAAATCATCTGAGGCTAGTGTTGGAAAAGCTGCGTGAGCAACAAGTGTATGCTAAATTCAATTAAGTGCGACTTTTGGAAGGAAAAGGTGGAATTTCTCGGTCATGTTATGACTGCAGAAGGAGTTGCCGTCGACCCAAGCAAAGTGGAGGCAGTGTTGCATTGGGAGCAACCAAAGTCTGTCACTCAAGTCCGAAGTTTTCTGGGAATGGCAGGATATTATCGCCGGTTCATAGAAGGATTTTCGACGATTGCGAGACCTCTTACGCAGTTGTTGAAAAAGGAAAAGAAATTTTAATGGACGCCAGAGTGTGAGAAGAGCTTTGAGGAATTAAAGAAGCGTTTGACAACAGCCCCAGTGCTAGTATTGCCTGATGTCCAGAACAGTTTTGACATATACTGTGATGCATCAAGACAAGGACTTGGATGCGTATTGATGCAAGAGGGTAAAGTGGTCGCATATGCGTCAAGGCAGTTAAGACCGCATGAAGGAAATTATCCTACGCATGACTTAGAATTGGCTGCCGTGGTGCATGCCTTGAAATTGTGGCGTCATTATCTCATTGGAAATAGATGTGAGATATATACGGACCACAAGAGTTTGAAATATATTTTCACTCAGTCAGATCTTAACATGAGGCAAAGAAAGTGGTTGGAACTGATAAAGGATTATAATATGGGAATCCACTACCATCCGGGAAAGGCTAATGTAGTGGCTGATGCTTTGAGTCGAAAAAGCCACGTTGCAAATATGATGGTACAAGAAGATCAATCGGAGCTATGTAAGGAGTTTCAGAAGTTAAAATTGGAAATGATTCCAGAAGGATTCATAGCTGCATTGGAAGTAAAGCCGACGCTTGAGGATCAGATTCGGGAAGGGCAAAAGGATGATGAGAAAATCAACCGAATCAAAGCTAAAAAGGATGAAGGATTAGCGGCAGACTTTACCGTGGATGACCAAGGTACCATGTGGTTCAAGGGTCGAATCTGTGTGCCACACAGACCAAAACTTAAGCAGTTGATTTTGGAAGAGTCTCACGATTCCAAGTATTCAATCCATCTAGGAAGCGCCAAGATGTACCAGGACTTAAAGGAGAGGTTTTGGTGGCCGAATATGAAGCGTGAAGTCGCTGAGCATGTTGCGTTGTGTGATATATGCCAGAGAGTTAAGGCAATACACCAGAGACCAGCAGGATTACTACAGCCGTTAAGGGTTCCAGAATGGAAATGGGAAGAAATCGGTATGGATTTCATCACTGGGTTGCCAAGAACTCAAAGTGGGTATGATTCTATATGGGTCATTGTGGATCGATTGACCAAAGTTGCTCACTTCATTCCAGTTAAGACAACGTACTCAGGAGACCGATTGGCAGAATTATACATGGCCAGAATTGTGTGTTTGCATGGTGTGCCTAAGAAAATAGTGTCAGACAGAGGTACTCGGTTCACCTCGAGATTCTGGGATAAATTGCATGAAGCTATGGGGACGCGATTGAACTTCAAGATCTGACATATCACCCACGCATCGATGGATGATGTAAAAAAGTAAATCAGATTTTTGAAGATATGTTGAGAGCTTGCGCCTTAGCCTACACTACTTCGTGGGACAAATGTTTACCATATGCAGAGTTCAGTTATAACAACAGTTACCAGGTTAGTTTGCAGATGTCGCCATTTGAAGCCTTATATGGTCGTGCCTGTCGTACCCCGCTGAATTGGAATGAGACAGGAGAGCGTATGATTTTTGGCCCTGATATTCTCAAGGAAGCTGAAGAGCAAGTTGCTATGATAAGAGAGAGGTTGAAAATCGCGCAGTCAAGACAAAAGAGTTACGCAGATAATCGACGCCGTGATTTGAGTTTCGAGCCAGACGATTTTGTGTATCTTAGAGTTACCCCTCTGAAAGGAGTTAAAAGGTTCCATGCTAAAGGAAAGCTTGCCCCAAGATACATTGGACCGTTCAAAATCTTGAGCCGTCGAGGGGAGGTTGCTTATCGCTTGAATTGCCGATCATTGGGCAAAGCGCATGATGTGTTCCATGTCACACTCAAGAAGTGTCTTGGTGTCGTGAGCGACGCTTTGGAAGAGATTGAGTTGCAGAAGGATTTGACCTACCAAGAGCAGCCGATGAAAATTTTGGATGTCATGGACCGCAGAACTAGGAACAAGTCAGTTCGTTTTTGCAGAGTTCAATGGAGCAACCATTCTGAGAATGAGGCAACTTGGGAGCGTGAAGAGGACTTGAAGTTAGAATTTCCAAACCTATTCCTTAGTTAGCCCTGAATCTCGTGGTCGAGATTCTGTTAAGGGGGAAGGTTTGTAACACCCCAATTTTTGCTTTAAGTGTTATTTTATTGTCATTTATGCAATTTGAGATTTATTGGGATTTTTCTGGATTTATTGGAATTTATTTTGAAAATTAAGTAATTAGCCTCTCTGAGAAAACTAATTAAATATCTGCATAGTAAAAATAAAGTTTTGCCAAAAATATTTTATTTAAACTCAAAATGTCTCAAAGTATTTATGAGAATTTTCTTGGAATTTTTCCTGATATTTTAATTGCTTAAATCAGATTAAACTAATTTCGGGAATTGTTTTAAATTACATGCGTCTTGTGACCCATCATTTGTCTGTCTGTAAGCACGCCATTGCCAGTGTAACATTCCAAAATTTTCCCAAATATTATTTAAAGGTTTAAATGTGCATTTATGATTTTCTGGAATTTATTTGGATTTTTCTGAGGTTATTTGAATTAATTTTAAATTATGAATATTAACCTTTTGTTCAAATCTATTTAAGTTTATGCAAAGTTAAAATAAAGTTTTGCCAAAATTATTTTATTTGAGTCCAGAATGTCTCAAAGTATTTTTGAGATTTTTCTTGGATTTTTCCGACTAGTTTTATCGCTTAAAATAAATAAAATGAATTTCTGGAATTATTTTAAATGGGAAATATTTAAAAAAAAGTCGAATGAACAGTATCGGGACGAGCCCATTTCTGTACGGCCCAGTGCTTCGCGCCACCGGCCCGTTTGGCCCGTGTTCCAGATGAAATCACCGCATCCGTCGGATCTTGATCGGAGGGTGGATGTTTTTTCTCAAGCGAGGAAACCCTAGCGATCCTTAGCCGTTGGATCGGGTCGCGTGGAGGACTCGGATTTCGCCACGTCGTGCGCGCGGGTGTCTGTTCGATTCACGACGCGTGGACGGCTGGGACTCTTTCTTCTCCAAGACGCGCCGTCGTATCGGACTCGGATTGCGCCACCGCGTACGGGACGAACTCCGCCTCGGACACGGCCGTCGAGGGGACTATTTAAGCCGCGGACCCCGCCCCGAGGTTGAACCATCTGCGTCGCTTCGTTTTCTCCGCTCATCGTCGCCGAATCGCCGCCGTCCGCCGCTAGAACTCGCCAGAGGTTGTCGCAAGCGCCGCCGAGGGTTTTCGCGGGATTCCGACGGCAGCAGGACGTTCTTCGCCGGAGTGGAACCAGATCCGGATTCGCCTCCTTGCGCCGAACCAAATCCGCAACGTCGTCTCGCCGGAATCGCGCCAAAACGCCGCTGCCTTGGTCTTCTTCTTCGTTGCCGGTGAGGTCTCGCCATCGCGCCTCCATCGCCAGGTCCAAAAGCTCGGGACCGTCAGATCTGAACTCGATGGTTGACGCATCGCCACGTTGCGAGCCATCAGTGACCATCTGATCCGTCTTCCTCGAACGAGATCGAGCAGTGCGTGCGACCAATCAGGGTGTGCCGCGTGGTGGGCGCAAGCACCGAAGCGCCATGGACCGGGTTCACGGTGGACTAGCTCCGAGCTGTGGACTCAGTCTATGGACCGAACGCGTGTCGCGCTCTGATTGGCTCAGTCCAGCGCTGACGTCACGCTTGCGCAGTAATTCTATTTTCAGTTAAAAAATAAATCTGTTAATTCGGATTTTCTGATTTTTGCAATTTCAGTATTTATTTCAAACTTCAAAAGGTTATATCTTTTGCAATTTAACTCGGATTTGAGTGATTCAAATTTCTAAAAATTTGTAAAATTGAGATCTATTTAATGGTGAATTTTATTTGATTTTTGGAGTTCATTTGCTCTCTGTTTTGGTATTTTTTTTATTCTTCGGTACGCGTAGACGTTGAATTGTGCGACGCTTCGGAGGAAGATCCAGCAACTCAAGAGCAAGTTCCAGAACCAGATCAGGACCTATTCCAAGGCAAGTTGTGCTTTGATCATGTTGAACCCATCTTTACAAAATTGCTATATTCGTTTTACCCTATTGCATATATTTCAAGTATACAATTGTTTCAAATTAGATTGGGTTTAGCTAATATACCAGATTGATCTATACACTACCTTGTCATTGTATGCCATGATCCATTGTCACTCTAGATTGGTTCAATATAGTTGGTTAGTAATTATAATCAACATTGGAGGATTAGTCCATATTAGTTGCTTAGCCATGCCACGTCATCACATGTGTCAAAGCCATTGATAATTAATCTTGATTAATGGAATATGGAACAATGTTATGAACTTGTGTGTCATGTGAGATCACACGATGAGATTGAGTTGTTGTGGCGAGTCATGTCACGCAACGATGTTGAATTGTTGATAGCATGTGGTGCTTGGTAATCAACTGGGTGATAATCATTTAGATTGGGGCAAGTGACAAGGGGTGAGGATGCCAAGGTGGGCCCGATGGGCAGAGGGTATGTGGATGTCTTGCCTTGATCACTCTAAGGACTTAACCTTGCAAGCCTTTGACCTGAGTCTATCATGCAACCACATGTCTGGTATGGGCCAGCCTAGCTGAGTAATTTGCAATGTCCTAATTTTGGTACTATCGTGGTCGGTGTGAGTTTCCGAGTTATGGAGTAATTCACATGACGCAAGAGGGGGGCCCTGGATGTGGTAACCAGTCCCACCAGTGTTGAAACCTTTGCGGGTAGTATCGGGTTAAGCCAGCGCATTGTAAAGGCTTTGTTATAATCACTCGCCTTGGTGGTGTTTGGTTGTATCACGTGGGTAAAGTGCATAACCTCTGCAGAGTGTGAAACTATTCGGATAGCCGTGCTCGCGGTATTGAGCAATGCTCGGGAATTACAGTTAAGGGTTAGCTTAATTAATTGGACAACTTGGTTGGGATGGCGGAATGCCATATGGAAGATGGAATTTGACTTAGGATTGGAAACTTGGTTTACTTGAGAAATACTGAATTATTTATTACTGTTATTTGTTTTACAGTCTTTATAATCTATTTACTGTATTTGCTCATAAATGTTGCTTATTGCAAAATAGCCATGATAGCCTATCCATTGGAATAAGCCTTACATATAGTTACATAGAATTGCATTCTGTGCACAACTTGTTGAGTGCTTAAGTACTCACCCTTGCCAAACAACAACAATCAACAGTTGAAGAATCTACACCTGTGTTGGAAGAGGAAGTCCAAGAGGACGCGAGTCATTAGGGTCCGAGCCTTGTCGGTTGCCTGTGGTGAACTGATGAGCTATCTACGTTTTCTTCTGTCCGCTGCTTAATTATTAGTTTATATTTTCAGTCTTGCCCTGCGTGGCTTAATAATGTAAGTTGGTCATAAGATCATACATTTAGCTATATCAATAAATGAACCATTATTTCTATTATCGTTGAGTATGATGTGATATGTACCAATGTTGAGTCGTGCACTAGCGTTGATCCCGGACTAGTGCGGTAAACACAGTGGGTTCGAATCAGTGGATTCGGGTCCTCACAGAGGTGGTATCAGAGCGTACTGACTGTAGGTCTTGGCCCTAGATAGTATGAAGGTGTCCTGTGTGAGTCCAAAACTATTTTTTTTAAAAAAAATTAAACTTGACTAATAAAACACTCCTGACTCATCTCATTCTCTACTTCTCGCCTTTGCTGAATTTACCGATTTACTTGTCGTTCCGGGTGGAGGACTTATTCAAAGTTCTTGTGGAGCAGATGCCGATCGTTTCAACCTTCGAGGAGTCAGCTGGTGGCTACGCCATGGAGCTGTGGAGAGTTCTTCAGACGCTTGGAGGCTTCTATCATCCGCTTTACCGTGGAGGCAGTTGGACCGTCAATGGTGTACACCGAGGATTTATTTGAAAGCTGATTATCTACGCCCGGGAGAATGATGAAGCCAGCAGACCAATCAACATCTCCACCAGAAGATTCTCGTACGAGGTTGCAATTCAGGAGGTTGCCCGACTTGCTTTTCGCCGTGTCTGCCGCGACTACGCCGACGAGCTTCACGACTCAGTGTTCCGACTTCACCCAGACGTTCAAGCTTGCCGAAGCCGACGGATCGTGGAGGACGAGTGTGCCACTGCAACGCACCTTGCGGAGTTCGCCCTTGCCCAGGAGGATCATATGAGAGAGACTACTCAGGAGCTAGAGACGGTGTACGAGGCACTCAGAGTGGCAGAGCAAGAGCTTGAGGTGACCCGTGCTTCAGCCATCGGGATGATCACTGAGCTGGGAGAGGCCCTAGAGGCGGTCGAGGACGAGTTGGAGCGCGTGACCCAAGGAGCTCAGGAGCCAGCCGAGGAGGAGTCAGAGGAGGATTCCGAGGAGCGAGAGTGGGAGCCCGAGGAGGATCAGTCTTAGAGTTGTGTTGAGACTCGAGTGTTGAGTCGCGTCTTTAAGTTAGTCTTTACCTCTCTAGTTGACGTTAAGATTTCGTGTTTAGTTTGCTTCTTTGTAATGCTGAGTGTGCAGTATGTGTTGCAAAGCTTGTAGGCTTAAATAAGCAGCCATACCAAGAATAAATAAATAATTATTTCAGTTGGGTATAACCTATTTTCCCCGCTTTAGAAATTCTTACTTCTTATCTATGCTACATCTACCTTTCCTAACCCAAGAGGCAATCACCAGATGGTGAATACTCGAGGAAACAACGGTGCTTCAGGAAGTGGACTGCGCCAGAATGACAACCCCAATGACGGAGGTAGCCCTCAACCACCGCCAGTGGACATGCAGAACCTGGGAGCGTTTCTTGCCGCGCAGACTCAGCTGATGCAGACTATGATGCAGCAGATGCAGCAAATGACCAATGTGGCAGCAACCAACAACAACCATGCAGCTCAGAACAACAATGGTGGACCTCGACCTTACTCCAAGCTGTCAGATTTCATGAGGACTCGGCCACCAACCTTTTTAGGAAATGTGAACCCTTTGGAAGCCGATGACTGGCTTAGGACTATTGAGAAGAAGCTGCACATCACGCAATGTGAAGGCAATGAGAAGGTGCTCTACGCCTCTCATTAACTGGAAGGAACCGCCGCAGAATGGTGGGAAAATTTCTGTGCCACACATGGAGCCCCGCAAGAAATCACGTGGGAGGAGTTTACTACTGCTTTCCGCCAGTACCATGTTCCAGAGGGAATGATGGATCTTAAGAAGGAAGAGTTCAGGGCTCTGAAACAAGGAGGCCAACCAGTGGCCGAGTATCTGAATAAGTTTACCCAGCTAGCTCGCTATGCCCCTGAAGACGTAGCGACAGATAAAGCTAGGCAGTCTCGTTTCATGAAGGGACTGAATTCAGGACTGCAGGTGGGACTGATTACCCACAATTTCCCAGACATTCAGGAGCTAGTCAATAAGGCTTTGATCCTAGAGGATAAGCGCAAAGAGTTGGGTGAAAACCGTAAGCGCTTGATGACTAATCAGGGTGGACGTGCAAACCATCTACGTTTGAGGATGTCACCACAACAATTTGCTAGATTTCAACGCCAGCCGTGAATAAGACATCAACCCTCGCACTCGCCTCATTAATCGTAACTTTCGGACTCCGGACAGGTAGCAATGCACCGGAGGAGTCAAGAATCTGCAGTGAAAAGATGCTACACATGCAATGAGCTAGGGCACTTTTCTAATAGGTGTCCACAAAAGGGAGGCATCACGCCAGTTCGTTTCAACTTGGGAACAACACCTGCCAAGGCACCAGCCTCAGGAGGAAATCGTGCGCCAGGTCAAGCTGGAGCAACACCGCAATCAACAAAGGCGCGGGAGGATCAACCACATCACCGCAGATGGAGCTCGAGAAGCTACGACGTCGTCTTGGGTAAGTTTCAGTTAACTCAAGCACCGCTACGCTTTGTTTGATTACGAGCTTCGCGATTCGCTTGTTTCTCAAAGTTTTGCAACCAAGAATGGATTTAAAGTGGTGAATCTTAAGTGTGTACTCTTAGTCCAAGCCCCAGGATCTGAGCTTAGATCTAGCCTTGGGTGTTTGGGAGCTAAGTTGCTTATGGATGGGATAGAGTTTCTAGCGAATCTTATCTTGATAGATGCGCAATCCCTAGACGTCATCCTTGGAATGGATTGGCTGTCCAAACATAAGGTCGCTTGGATTGTGGCGAAGGATTGTAACATTGGAAGGCCCTAATGGCAAGAAGGTAGAATTTCAAGCGATCGCAATTCGTGATGGGCAGTTAGTGGTCAACAGCATGAAAGCCATCAGCATGGAAGATGTGCCAGTAGTCAGAGAATACCCGGACGTGTTTCCAGAAGATTTACCAGGACTGCCGCCAGACCGCGATATTGAGTTCGTTATCGAGTTAGCACCAGGGACAGCACCGATATCAAAGATACCATATCGGATGCCTACGGACGAGTTAGTGGAAATGAAAAAGCAGATTGAGGAACTGCAAGAGAAAGGTTTCATTAGACCTAGTTCATCACCATGGGGAGGACCGGTTTTGTTTGTTCGTAAGAAGGATGGAAGCCTTAGGATGTGCATTGATTATTGTGCACTTAATGAAGTAACGATCAAGAATAAGTATCCGTTGCCCAGGATCGACGACTTATTTGATCAGTTAAGAGGAGCTGGAGTTTTCTCCAAGATAGATCTTCGTTCAGGATACCATCAATTGAAGATCCGAGCGGAGGATGTGCCTAAGACTGCGTTTTCTACGCGATATGGACATTATGAGTTCACAGTCATGTCATTTGGATTGACTAATGCCCTTGCATATTTCATGAACATGATGAATAAGGTTTTTATGGAATATTTGGATAAGTTTGTTGTAGTCTTCATAGACGGTATCTTGGTTTACTAGAAAACAGAAGAAGAGCACGCAGAACATCTGAGGATGGTTTTGGAGAGGCTGCGAGAACATCAGCTGTATGCTAGGTTCAGCAAGTGTGATTTTTGGAAGGAGAAAGTTGAATTTCTTGGTCATGTAATGACTACTAAAGGAGTGGCAGTTGACCCAAGCAAAGTGGACGCAGTGTTGCATTGGGAGCAACCAAAGTCTGTTACCTAGATCCGTAGTTTTGTGGGAATGGCGGGATATTACCGTCGGTTCATAGAGGGATTCTCGACAATTGCTAAACCCCTTACGTAGTTGTTGAAGAAAGAAAAGAAGTTTGCATGGACGCTAGAGTGCGAGAAAAGTTTCATGGAATTAAAGAAGCGTTTAACAACAGCCCCCGTATTAGTGTTGCCAGATGTGCAGAATGGATTTGATATTTATTGCGATGCTTCAAAGCAAGGCTTGGGGTGCGTGTTAATGCAAGAAGGCAAAGTCGTTGCTTATGTGTCGAGACAGTTAAGACCTCATGAAGTGAATTACCCAACGCATGATTTGGAGTTAGCTGTCGTAGTGCATGCTTTGAAGATATGGCGTCATTATCTCATAGGAAATAGATGTGAGATATATACGGACCATAAGAGCCTGAAATACATATTCACTCAAGCAGATCTGAATATGAGACAGCGAAGATGGCTAGAGCTAATTAAGGATGATAATGTGGGAATTCATTATCATCCCGGGAAAGCCAATGTGGTAGCAGATGCTCTGAGTCGAAAGAGCCATAGCGCAAATACGCTAACAATGGAGGATCAACCAGAACTATGCAAGGAATTTCAGAAACTAAGGTTGGAAGTCGTTCCGCAAGGAATGGTAGCTGCACTGGAAGTGAGGCCAACACTGGAGGATCAGATTAGTGAAGGCCAGAAAGATGACGATAAAATTTCTAAGATCAAGGCTAAAAAGGAAGAAGGCCTAGCCGTAGATTTCACTCTGGATGAGCAAGGAACCATGTTTTTCAAAGGCCGAATTTGCGTGCCGGATAAAAAGGAACTGAAACAATTGATTCTTGAGGAAGCTCACGATTCTAAGTACTCGATTCATCCAGGAAGTGCCAAGATGTACCAGGATTTGAAAGAGAGATTTTGGTGGCCTAACATGAAGCGTGAAGTAGCTGAGCATGTTGCTTTATGCGACGTATGTCAGAGAGTAAAAGCCATGCATCAAAGACCCGCTGGTTTATTGCAGCCGTTGCAAATTCCGGAATGGAAGTGGGAGGAAATCGGAATGGATTTTATCACCGGTTTACCTAAAACTCAGAGAGGTTACGATTCTATCTGGGTTATTGTGGATCGTTTAACCAAGGTCGCTCATTTTATCCCGGTAAAAACCACTTACTCGGGAGATCGTTTAGCAGAGTTGTACATGTCAAGGATTGTATGCTTGCATGGAGTGCCCAAGAAGATTGTGTCGGACAGAGGTACCCAATTTACCTCGAGATTTTGGAACAAGTTGCATGAAGCAATGGGAACTCACCTGAATTTCAGTACCGCATATCACCCGCAGACAGATGGTCAGACTGAAAGAGTAAATCAGATTTTAGAGGATATGTTGAGAGCCTGTGCTTTAGCTTATGCTACATCTTGGGATAAATGTTTGCCATATGCGGAATTCAGTTACAATAATAGTTATCAAGCTAGTTTGCAGATGTCACCATTTGAGGCGTTGTATGGACGTGCTTGTCGTACTCTGTTAAATTGGAACGAAACAGGAGAACGTTTGGTGTTTGGGCCGGATATTCTCGAGGAAGCAGAAAGTCAAGTTGCAATGATCAGAGAGAGATTGAAGGTAGCGCAATCAAGGCAGAAGAGTTACGCAGATAACCGTCGTCGAGATTTGAGTTTCGAGCCAGAAGATTATGTGTATCTCAGGGTTACCCCTCTCAAAGGCGTTAAAAGATTTCACGTTAAAGGAAAGCTTGCACCAAGATATATTGGTCCGTTCAAGATTCTGAGCCGCCGAGGAGAAGTAGCTTATCAGTTAGAGTTACCTCAGTCTTTGGTAGGAGTGCATGATGTATTCCATGTGTCGCAGCTCAAGAAATGTCTCAGAGTGCCAACGGAGCAAACCCCGTTGGATGCAATAGAGCTGCAAGAAGATTTGACTTACAAAGAGCAACCGATCAGAATTTTGGATGTTATGGAGCGCAAGACCAGAAACAAGTCTATTCGCTTTTGCAGAGTTTAGTGAAGCAATCATTCCGAAAGTGAAGCCACTTGGGAGCGAGAAGAAGATTTGAAGTCAGAATTCCCGAACCTATTCTCTAGTTAGCCCTGAATCTCGGGGTCGAGATTCTGTTAAGGGGGGGAGGTTTGTAACATCCCAAAATTTGCCCAAATATTATTTTATGGTTTAAATGTGCATTTATGATTTTCTGGAATTTATTTGGATTTTTCTGGAGTTATTCGAATTAATTTTAAATTATGAATATTGACCTTTTGTTCAAATCTATTTAAGTTTATGCAAAGTTAAAATAAAGTTTTGCTAAAAATATTTTATTTGAGTCCAGAATGTCTCAAAGTATTTTTGAGATTTTTCTTGGATTTTCCCTATTAGTTTTATCGCTTAAAATAAATAAAATGAATTTCTGGAATTATTTTAAATGGGAAATATTTTAAAAAAAGCCGAATGAACGATGTCGGGCGAGCCCATTTCATGCGCCCGATGCTTTCTTGCGCCACGCCCGTTTGGCCCGTGTTCCAGATGAAATCACCGCATCCGTCGGATCTTGATCGGAGGGTGGATGTTTTTTCTCAAGCGAGGAAACCCTAGCGATCCTTAGCCGTTGGATCGGGTCGCGTGGAGGACTCGGATTTCGCCACGTCGTGCGCGCGGGTGTCCGTTCGATTCACGACGCGTGGACGGCTGGGACTCTTTCTTCTCCGAGACGCGCCGTCGTATCGGACTCGGATTGCGCCACCGCGTACGGGATGAACTCCGCCTCGGACACGGCCGTCGAGGGGGCTATTTAAGCCGCGGACCCCGCCCCGAGGTTGAACCATCTGCGCCGCCGCTTTCTCCGCCATCGTCGCCGGAATCGCCGCCGTCCCCGCCGCTAGAACTCGCCAGAGGTTGTCGCAAGCGCCGCCGAGGGTTTTCGCGGGATTCCGACGGCAGCAGGACGTTCTTCGCCGCAGTGGAACCAGATCCGGATTCGCCTCCTTGCGCCGAACCAAATCCGCAACGTCGTCTCGTCGGAATCGCGCCAAAACGCCGCTGCCTTGGTCTTCTTCTTCGTTGCCGGTGAGGTCTCGTCGTCGCGCCTCCATCGCCAGGTCCAAAAGCTCGGGACCGTCAGATCTGAACTCGACGGTTGATGCGTCGCCACGTCGCGAGCCATCAGTGACCGTCTGATCCGTCTTCCTCGGACTAGATTGAGCGGTGCGTGCGACCAATCAGGGTGTGCCGCGTGGAGGGCGCAAGCACCGAGGCGCCATGGACCGGGTTCACGGTGGACTAGCTCCGAGCTGTGGACTCAGTCTATGGACCGGACGCGTGTCACGCTCTGATTGCCTCAGTCCAGCGCTGACGTCACGCTTGCGCAGTAATTCTATTTTTAGTTTAAAAATAAATCTGTTAATTCGGATTTTCTGATTTTTGCAATTTCAGTATTTATTTCAAACTTCAAAAGGCTATATCTTTTGCAATTTAACTCGGATTTGAGTGATTCAAATTTTTAAAAATTTGTAAAATTGATATCTATTTAAT
Source organism: Otatea glauca (assembly GCA_036346275.1). NCBI lineage: Eukaryota > Viridiplantae > Streptophyta > Magnoliopsida > Poales > Poaceae > Otatea > Otatea glauca. The sequence continues at coordinate 77,699 of JAYEVK010000386.1, read as the reverse complement.
GGTGAATTTTATTTGATTTTTGGAGTTCATTTTCTCTCTGTTTTGGTATTTATTTTCTTTTATTCTTCGGTACGCGTAGACGTTGAATTGTGCGACGCTTCGGAGGAAGATCCAGCAACTCAAGAGCAAGTTCCAGAACCAGATCAGGACCTATTCCAAGGCAAGTTGTGCTTTGATCATGTTGAACCCATGTTTTCAAAATTGCTATATTCGTTTTACCCTATTGCATATATTTCAAGTATACAATTGTTTCAAATTAGATTGGGTTTAGCTAATATACCAGATTGATCTATACCCTACCTTGTCATTGTATGCCATGATCCATTGTCACCCTAGATTGGTTCAATATAGTTGGTTAGTAATTATAATCAACATTGGAGGATTAGTCTGTATTAGTTGCTTAGCCATGCCACGTCATCACATGTGTCGGAACCATTGATAATTAATCTTGATTAATGGAATATGGAACAATGTTATGAACTTGTGTGTCATGTGAGATCACACGATGAGATTGAGTTGTTGTGGCGAGTCATGTCACGCAACGATGTTGAATTGTTGATAGCACGTGGTGCTTGGTAATCAACTGGGTGATAATCATTTAGATTGGGGCAAGTGACAAGGGGCGAGGATGCCAAGGTGGGCCCGATGGGCAGAGGGTATGTGGATGTCTTGCCTTGATCACTCTAAGGACTTAACCTTGCAAGCCTTTGACCTGAGTCTATCATGCAACCACATGTCTGGTATGGGCCAGCCTAGATGAGTAATTTGCAATGTCCTAATTTTGGTACTATCGTGGTCGGTGTGAGTTTCCGAGTTATGGAGTAATTCACATGGCGCAAGAGGGGGCCCTGGATGTGGTAACCAGTCCCTCCAGTGTTGAAACCTTAGCGGGTAGTATCGGGTTAAGCCAGCGCATTGTAAAGGCTTTGTTATAATCACTTGCCTTGGTGGTGTTTGGTTGTATCACGTGGGTAAAGTGCATAACCTCTGCAGAGTGTGAAACTATTCGGATAGCCGTGCTCGCGGTATTGAGCAATGCTCGGGAATTACAGTTAAGGGTTAGCTTAATTAATTGGACAACTTGGTTGGGATGTTGGATTGCCATATGGAAGATGGAATTTGACTTAGGATTGGAAACTTGGTTTACTTGAGAAATACTGAATTATTTATTACTGTTATTTGTTTTACTGATCTTTATAATCTATTTATCAGATTTGCTCATAAATGTTGCTTATTGCAAAATAGCCATGATAGCCTATCCATTGGAATAAGCCTTACATATAGTTACATAGAATTGCATTCATGCACAACTTGTTGAGTGCTTAAGTACTCACCCTTGCCAAACAACAACAATCAACAGCTTGAAGAATCTACACTGTGTTGGAAGAGGAAGTCCAAGAGGACGCGAGTCATTAGGGTCCGAGCCTTGTCGGTTGCCTGTGGTGAACTGATGAGCTATCTACGTTTTCTTCTGTCCGCTGCTTAATTATTAGTTTATATTTTCAGTCTTGCCCTGCGTGGCTTAATAATGTAAGTTGGTCATAAGATCATACATTTAGCTATATCAATAAATGAACTATTATTTCTATTATCGTTGAGTATGATGTGATATGTACCAATGTTGAGCTGTGTGCACTAGCGTTGATCCTGGGACTAGTGCGGTAAACACAATGGGTTAGAATCAGTGGATTCGGGTCCTCACACGCCGCGCGTGTGGACCGTTGGATCTAGATCGGACGGTCGTTTCCTTTCGCGAAACCCTAATGCGATCAGCCGTTGGATCGAGATCGTGCGGTTGAGATCGCTTCGCGTTGTTTTGGTAAGATTTGATCGCATCCCTTGATTTTGGAAAGTGCAGATTGGATTGGATCGGCCGAGATCCAATCGTGGTCACTCGTTGCGGATCGGACGGCTCTCGGTCGTCGTCTCTGATTCAGTTTCCGAGTTCACCGCCGCGCGCCATCTCCGCCGCAGAGAGCTAGGGTTGCCTTTCCTGCGCGCATGCCGAGGCTATAAAAGCCGCAGCCCGCACCTCGATGTTCCTTGTCCCCTTGCCAGCCAGTAGCACTAGCCTCTTCGCCTGTTTCGCTGTCATCGTCGCTCAGGAGCTCGCCGTAGTTCTTTGAATCGCCGCCGCGAGTTTTTGCGCCATTCCGTCGCCGTCGAGCCACCTTCCACCGAATCGGTTTTAGATCCAGGGTCGTCATTCCAAGACGCATCGAGGCCGCCACTTCTTCTCGCCGGAGTCGCGCCGAAACGCCGTTCGGATGGTCATCTTCCTAAGCTCCGGTGCCAATCCGCCGCTGTGCTTCGGAGCTTCGCGCAGTCGTTGGATCCTCGTCGGACCGTCTAGATTGCGCCGCATCATCCTCCTCAGCAGTGAACCTCTCCGGTAAGATGGACCGTTAGATCTAAGATGAGCGATCAGGATAGTGCCACGTTGGTGTAGTTCGCTAGCCGTCGGATCCTCTCGCAGATGAGCGCCGCGTATCGAGCATCGGCACGGGCGGCGTCGCAGCTGGTAGATGTGCACCGCGTGTTGGGCGCGTGGCGCGACGCGCCGTGAGCCGCATCCACGGTGGACCAGAGGCGGTTCCGTGGACCGAGTCCGTGCGTCGAGGTGACGTGTCAGCGCCTGATTGGCTCGGGTCAGGGCTGACGTCAGCGCGATGCAATAAAGATCTTTTCCAGTAGAAAAATAATTAAGAAAAATCGGTTTTTCTAATTTCTGTATTTTCAGTATTTATTCAAACTTCAAAAGGCCATATCTTTTGAAGTTTGACTCGGATTTGAGTGATTCAAATTTCTAAAAATTTGTAAAATCAAGATCTATTTATTGGTTAATTTTAATTTATTTTTGGAGTTTGGTTGCTCTCTGTTTTGGTGTTTATTTGCTATTTTGGCATCGTTTCGCGTAGACGTTGAACGGCTCGGTGATCCGGAGGAAGATTCATCGCTTCAAGACCCAAGCTCAGAGCAAGACCAGCACCTACTCCAAGGCAAGTTGTGCTTTGATCATGTTGCACCCAATTTCACCAAATTGCTATTTTATCTTTTAAATTATGCATGATATTTTATGTGTATAAATGATTTCAATTAATCTGGGAATTAGATGATATGCCTAATTGAATTAAATCACACCTTGTCAATTCTATGCCATGATCTAATTGTCACCCTAGGATGTGGAATTATAGTTGGTTAATATTAATAATCAACATGGGACTAGTTAGACCGTCGTAGATTGCTTAGCCATGCCACGTCATCACATGTGTCCGAATGTTGTTACTTAATCTTGACTAATGGAATATGGAACAATGTTTAAGAATTTTTGTGTCATGTGTTGTCACACAGTGCTATCAAGTTGTCGTGGCGAGGAGGTCACACAACTAGATTGAAATGTTGTTGGCACGTGGTGCTTGGTAATCAACTGGGGTGGTAATGTTTTAGATTGGGGCAAGTGGCAAGGAGCATGTGCCAAGGTGGGCCAGGATTGGCAGGGGTATGTGGAAGTCTTGCCTTAATAACTTTAAGGACTTAACCTTGCAAGCCTTTGACCTGAGTCTTTCTTGCAACTATATGTCTGGAATGGAACAGCCTAGCTGAATAATTTGTGAAACCTAGATTTTGGTACTGTCGTGGTGAATAGTGAGTCCGGGTTATGGTTAAGCTCACATGGCTCAAGAGGGGGGCCCTCTTGTGGTGGTTTAACCCTTCAGTGTTGAAACCTTAGCGAACAGTACTGGGTCTAGGTGTAGCATTGTAAAGGCTTTGTTATGATCACTCGCCTTGGTGGTGTTTGGTTGTATCGTGTGGGTAAAGTGCATAACCTCTGCTGAATGTACAATCTATTCGAATAGCCGTGCTCACGGTATTGGGCAATGCTCGGGAATTACAGTTAAGGGTTAGACTTTTGTTAAACAAAACTTGTTGGGATGGCGAGTCTTTGTGGGAGGTGGAATTTGATTTAGGATTGGAAACTTGGTTTACTTCAGAAATGCTGAATCTATTAATTACTGTATTTGTTTTACTGCTTTTCAATCTATTTATTGTATTCTTGTGAAATGCCGCTTTATTTCAAAATATCCATCTTAGCCATTCCTTTGGATTAAGCCAAGCATATAGAATATTAGACTTGCATTGCTGTGTACAACTTGTTGAGTGCTTTATGTACTCACCCCAACAACAACAACTTCAGAAGAGGAAGAATCTACGCCTTTCGTGGAGGAGGATTATATGGATGCGAATGCTTAGGGTCCGAGCCTCGTCAGTTGCCTGCGGTAAACTGGGGAGCTGCTACGCTTATTTATTTATTTTTTCCGCTGCTGCTTATTTGCTATTTCTTTTATAAGCCCTGTGTGGCAATAATCATGTAAGACAACAGCACTATTAATTATGAAAGTTATGCTATATTCACGAGTATAACTGTGATAGCATCTATGTTGAGCCTGTGTGCACTAGCGTGATCCTGGACTAGTGCAGTATACACAGAGGGTCCAAATTTGCAAATTCGGGTCTCGATAGAGATGGTATCAGAGCCATACTGACTATAGGTCTTGGCCTAGGTAGTTGGTATCTCTTAGGAGTGTCCAAAATTATTTTCTAAAGAAAAAGTAAAATTGACTAATAAGAAACTCTTGGCTTATCTCATTCTTCTACTCTCATCCTTGCTAAAATTACCTTCTTTTCGTTGCCGTTTCGAGTGGAGATCTTATTCAAAATTTTGTTTTGAATAGATGCCGATCTTCCAGTCCTTCGAGTCAAGGCAGGGTGGCTTTGCCATGGAGCTATGGAGAGTTCTTCAAGTGATTGGAGGCTTCGATCGTCCGCTCTACCGAGGAAGCAACTGGAACGCCAACGGTGTGCATCGGGAGTTCTTCTGCAAGCTGACCATCTTCGCTCGAGAGTGCGACGAGACCACCAGACCGATCCACATCACCGCCCGGAGGTTCACTTACGAGTTAAGGAGGCTGCTAGACTTGCTCTTCGACGGATCTGCCACGACTACGCTTACGAGCTTCACGACACCGTGTTTCGGCTTCACCCGATAGTGCGAGCGTGCCAGCGTCGACGGATCGTGGAGGGGGAGTGTGATCTGCGCATACACCTTCATCGAAGTTCGCCATCGCCCGGAAGAGCACTGAGGACACCGCTCAGAGCTGGAGAGCAGCGAGGCGCTGAGAGTGGCTGAGCGAGAGCTTCAGAAGACCTGTGACGCCGCAGCCAGAGTCATCAACGAGCTGGAGGAGGCCTTGCAGGTAGCCGAGGAGCTAGCGGACCAGGTCGTACAGGAGCCGGATGAGGTCGCCGAAGAAGAAAAAGAAGAAGACCCGGAGGAGCGTGAGTGGGAGCTTGAGGAGCCAGCAGAGGGTCACCAGGATAGGTTCGCACCTATTTAGATGAGAGCTAACATACGCTCGCACAAGAGCTAAGCACATGTTAATTCATATCTATATGACAAACAATGCAACCACAATCTCAATTAAAACAAAATCAACTCCGTAGTCCCCGGTATGTGTCTCAAGACGATGCCCAAGATCAACACACATATCATTGCACAACATCTCTATCATCACACAATGCATAGAGAGTGCAAGTTTTAATGTGAATTACAAGTCTTCAACATATTACAAGTCTCATACATCGAGTGTACCAAATCTGAAATTAAAACTTGAGAAGCATACAAGAACAAGTCTATATACTCTTAACCAAAGGTCACTAGCTATAAACTATCCATAGTTTAACTAGCGAATTAGACATAGAGTACGCAGTGGATATAATCATCATAAAAGCAAAATAATAGTGGCGCCATTGCCCATAAGGCACCACTACCGCTATCTTGGCCAACTACCGACTACTCATCCCCTTCGCCGACATCGGCGAGGTAAAAATAGCCGTACACGGCCTCATTCTCACCTACAAAACTCCAACAACAAACACATGAGTACGAAGGTACTCACAAGTCTTACACGGACCATAGAGTACAAGGATAATGCATATGGTTGTAGCAAGGACATGAAAGGTCACAAGTTAAGTAGTATTTGCGAAAAAGCATAGCTTAATAACTAGAGAGTAATGTGTAAGCACCCTTAGTCCTATTTAACTTCTATGGACAGCTAGCACATACCCAAACATCCCTCACGAGGCCATCATGTTTCACCTTTCAAGCTCATCATAAAACAACACGTGACACTACGATGATGTCCAATGAACATTAAGCTTTTCCATAACCGAGAGCGTGGCTATTCGAATAGTTCTTACACCCTGCAGTGGGGTACATCTTTACCCACACGACACGAGACCACTGGCCATATCACCCATTGGTAGCAAGCGATGATTCACATGACAACCTTTCGTATACTCACCCCAAACATTGGTGCTCGTGTCTAATGTGCGAAGATAACTAGGTCCACTGGGGACTCCCCTAGGCACCTCACCCACACACCAAACCCACAAGTCAAATGATCTGGGTAACTTATAGTACTTAGCTCATCCACCCCATACATGGATATGTGGTTAGTACGGAAAGTGTTTAAGACAACGGCACCAACGATCGGTCCTTAATCGACTCAAGCGGGCCTATGGCATCCGAGACTCCATTCTCGAATAACCCCAACTACCCACCCAAGTCTCGCACTTTCACCTTTTAAATAAGTCCTTCAAATTATCATGAATGAACCAATATCCTTTCCAATTACCATGTTTCAAGCCTATACCATCCCGCGATAACTACCAATTGCTACAAAGAAAAGACCCTCACAATTCCCGGATTCCATACCAAGACCTAGAGCATGGCAAAGCATCTAATGCAACCATTAGTATAATACAAACTACCCATGCTAAGAGTTATCAAGGTGTATGGTAAACAATATCAAGGGAGGGGAAATGCAACAATTAGGAGCTATTCGCGACATAGATATATAACATAAAAAACCCACATGCATAATATCATAATATAAGTCACATTGATCCAAAATATAGGAGAAATATGCTCGATGCTTGCCTTGTGTAGCAGCTGGTTCCTCCTCAAAGTTCTCTTCACTCACGGTCACCGGGTCAACCTCGTTGCTCTCCGGTACGTCGGGCTCTAAACGAATGCAATGATGCAAAATTAGAATGATGCCATTGATGTAAATGCGTGTGTATGAGCATAAGAAATGAACGGATGAACTTCAAGAAGTTACATACAAAGTTCAGCAATAAAGGAGTTTATCGGAGTTCATTTATTTGGAAGGACATCATTCAATTGAGTTATACACAATTATTAATTTGCTAAAAATTACACTTTAAGAAGCGTGCAACTCAAACCACAAATCAAAAGAACGAACACTTAATAAAAGGGAAACGATATTTTTCATATAAATGATCATTAGGGCTTAATATCGCCTAACTCAAAATTGTTCAAAATGATATCATTTTTTGCCCAACAAGCAAGGGTATATCATTCTAAGGTCATGAGATTTGATTTCGTTGAGTTTGAGGTTCGTTTGCGAAAGTTACGGCCATTTGAACATTTTGCCGATTGCATGTTTGGACAACGAGCAAATAGCGCAAACCCAGGTATAATATAAATATTTTTGTATATCTATGATCCTTGCAATCCCAGGAGTGCAGCTAAACTGTTTTCACTAAATTTTGAGCTCATTTGACCCATGTTTTAACCATTTGAATCTTGCATGTTAGTAAGGTTTTAAATAATAAATTTTTTTGACATAAATACATTAAAATCTAAATGTTTTTACATAAATGGAGCATCTAGGCTTGCAGGAACCTATGTTATTTATTTCATGATTTATGGAACTATGAATTATATAGTTACTTCACATCAACTACAAAGAGACTTTACTTCAACCTCTAATTAAAATATTTTTCTGCAAGTAGTATATGAAATTTTATTGGAGAATCTAACTCCTTATTCCATAACTCAAATTTAGAAACAAATTTCATTCCATTCGGACACTCCTAGCAAAAGATATGATAGTTTGAATTGCGAAAGGCAAAAAGAAAAATTTATTTTGCTAGAGATGGATTCGAACCCGAGACCTCTCGGCTACACGCGTGTGCTTCAACCACTGAGCCAAACAAGGTATTGTTACTGAGTTACATGCACAAATATTTGAGGCTTACCCCTTGCTAACCCTAGAGCTTGACGGGAGCAACAATGGTGATGTTGGCTAGCGAAGAAACTCTCTGCGGATGATCTCCCGAGAAGCGAGGCTTGGCTGGGGAGGGTCCCTGGCGGCGGCGACGGTCATCGGAGCCAGTGGTGGTGGTCATCGGAGCTGCGACGGCGAAGCTAGCTTCCTCCGCGCGCAGCTATTGGGAAGATGAGAACTGCAGGAGGTTGTTCGGCGAGCTGCATGCAAACGCGAGGCCATCTTCAGGCAAGTGCACGGCAACTGGACACCTCGGCAGAGTCTATGGCAAGGAACTCCGACTCACCTGCGACATGCCGACGCAGAGGAGTGGCTCGCTCTCAGTCGAACGTGAAGAAGACCGGGCGAGGGCGAGCAAACGGAGCTGCGGGGCTGCTTCTTCAGCTTATAGGCGAGGCAAGCAAACAGTAGGAAGAGTTGGCAGGAGACGGAGCTCGCGAGGCCTGGCTGGTGGCGTCCGCGTGGCAGCAACGCCCTGCCGGGGCAGCGCGTGGCCGAGGCGCTGCTCTGCCGTGACAGCAGTTGGGTAGCAGCGCGGCGCAGCAGAAAGGAGAAAGAGAGGGACGCCGGGAGGGAGGCTGGTCGGTGGGGCCTGGGCCAGCGTCGGGCCACTGCCAGTTGCTGCCTCAACGGCGTTGCATCGAACCAAACGTACTTACAGCAGTGATCTTCATTTTCTGAACAAAATCTAGGGTGGATTTGAAGTGACTCAACAGTAGTGCTAGCCTGCCCGAAAAATCTTGAGAAAAATCATGGCAGTAGCTCACTGAATGTAGTTTCCATTTTCTTTGGTTTCATCTTATTCCCTATTGTGATTTGAGAACAGTAATTCATGAAAGTTGACTGATTTTCAATCTGTTTTTCATTCTTCCTATACAATAAATAAGCTAAATTTTATATGAAACTTTTTATGAATAACCCTGATTATTATTGGGAGCTACCATAAAAATTTAAGATGATTATCAGCTATATTTATTTTTATTAAATTCCGATAATGTGATTGCTTTATTTACTCATTTCTGTTTTTATTTTATTTTAGCATGAATATGGATGCATCTTTGGATTTTGGGGCTGTAACAGCCACCGTCCATGTGGCAGATCTAGAGGTGCTGGCTTGGATTGGGCTAGTCTAGGACGATTCCTCCCGACGACTCCTCTTCCACATTCGAGTCATGGCTACAATGAGTAGGAACCGAGAAGCGCCACCATCTCCTCCCATCCAAAATCGCTGTGCGGAAGGCCGCGTGCATCGATGGCTTGGTGCTCAACGAGGAGTGTCTCCGCCTACGGAGGCCACCAAGAACTACGTGGTACAGGTGCGTGTACACCCGATCCTGATCGACCCCTCTTGCATCAGCCCGTCCTATTAGAATCATCCACACATACAGATTGATTAGGGCCTCTTTTCTTTTGTTTTCTTTTCATCAATCATGTCATGTCAGTTGTGACTTGGGATGGAATGTTTTTCTTATCCTGCATACCAGATTGTTTGGTGCAGAGCATGGTTGGTATTTTGTTTGAGCCTATACCTGTAATCTTATTTTAAAAATGCAAGGTTTTTACACAGTTCTATATCCAATATACTAGGTATGAATGCTTTCTTATGCTAGCCCCTGATGTTACAACTTGCTCTGTTCAGACTGTATGGTGTTGTCTGTTGTTTAGCGAGGAAGGCATTTGCAATTTGTCATCACCAAGAAAGTGAGTTGCTTATAATTAAATAAACTGGACCACTGCTTGTATGGCGAGTTATCCAATGCCGTCATGCACATTATAACATCAATTTGTTCATGAGTTTTTTTTCCTGGATTCAGTGCCTGTTTTTTTAATCCGTCTTTTCCCACAACCCATATGGAAATTTCAAGCCGATGAAAATGATTTTAAGCTGCCAGATGCACGAAGCATAGCAGACTGACATCAGAAAGGCATTGTACCTGCTTGAGTTCAAAAAGGTCCTCCTACCTGCATCTATGTTCACTTACAAGTTACCACTACATTTTATCGATGTGCTTCATTAGTTCTCTAAAACATGGTGCTAACTTCATATAACTTTATAATGGTCGTACTAAATTGTAAACAAGAATGCATGCCATCTTGACTTGCTACTAATTAAAGTAAATAACTGCTTAAACTACGTAACTTTCTGGTAAATCTTCTGCTTAACTTAGCGGATTAATTGCTTCAGGTGGATTGAATAAAATGTTAGCACTCTACTAAAATGAAGACCTTCAAATCTTGCAATTTGTCATCTAGTATTCTATCACATACAGAAGCTCTTGATTTTTTGTGCTTTGTTAGTGAGAGATACCAGTGAAACCAAATGCAATGAAATGGTAGAGAACAATTTAGATCAGACCAACTAGCCCTTTTCATATTCGTCACTTGGGGTCTTGGGGTAGCCATGTTGCACTAATTAATTGTCAGAATTGAATGAAGACAGGTTGTTTACAAATTAATGAACTAAGTACTTACAACAAGGTAGTTGACACATGACTACTGTTTGTGAAATTGTCCTTTTGATTAGTAATAACTCATGATCTATTCCAAATATTTATCCATATGTTGAGTTGAAAGTTATTAAGCAGATGAAAATAAATCAAGCCACTTGAGGTTCACTTAATTCTATGATCAACATTTACATAAATCTATAAACATAAACCAGAGGCCATGCCATTTCAAGGACTATGGAGTCATGGTTCCTTTATTTAAAATATATATGCTTCAACCGCCAACTACTGATGGATCATAGTGTGAATTGAAATAAGTTCCTAGGAGCTTGTAGTTCCAATAACAATTTACATGTTAATTTTTTCTCAAGAATGGACTGCAATCATGCGATTTACTGTATTCAGCTTCAGCTCCAAACTTCCAATTATTTCCATGACTCTTGATTATGGCTTTCCTTTAACTGAAGATGGATGAGAATGGAAAGTTGTAAAAAAATGAAGCCTTCTTGGTTTAGATCATAAAACACATCTTAGGTCTTCATGTGTTCAAGTAAGGTAGAGATTTTTTTTACGGACATATGTCACATACAGAGCTGATTGCTATGTAAAATTAATTTCAAAGATGTAATTTTATGGGGTGTTCTTTTGTTTTGGTCAGGGAAAGTTTTGATCCAATTTTGTCCATGTAACATCCAACTGCCTTGACACATTCACGCATTCTTGTAAACATATCACTTGTTTTTTAAGAAAACTTCACTTTCATCTTATTCAGCTGTATGAATGTTATTGTGATAAATGAGATGATTGTTCTAGTCCCTGGAAACCAGTCATGGTGCTAAATTTAATCAATAGAAAGGTTTTTTAATATTTTTTCGTGATCAAAACATGTTACATAAGCATCTTTCTAGTCTCTATTCGAGTAATGTGTGGCATTGTCAACTTGGTTGCAAGCTCATTACTGATGTGATTGGCCACACATGCCCTAGAGGAGATTTGAGCATTATGTAACTTAGCTACTTGCATTGTCTTGCAATTTTAGTTGGATGGTCTACAATAAATTCTGACTAGTTGCTTTTGGGCATTATAGTTGATTTAGCTTCTCTTGGAATCATAGGTGCAATGCAAAAGTACAGTCAAGTGTATATTTCTTTCCCTCACAAAAAAAAAATCTTTGATACTTTATCTGATTCCTTAGGACTATACTTTATCTAATATAACTCAATGTGTAGATAAGCCGCTTTGTTCGGTGCTTCATACATGCAAACAAGCATTAATTATTTTTTGTGGGCTCATAAGGAAGTACATTTTTTTTCTTGCTTACCTGCAGGTGACACAATGCAAGAATGCACACATTACAAGAAGAACGAATTTAAGTCGGAGAAGAAAAATGGTAGGTTGTCATTTTTTAGGTGTTTACCATATATATGAATGAATCAAGAGGAAGCAAATAAATTGATGAGGAATATATAGGAATAGTTATATTTCTGAATTTTTTCTCTATTCAGGTAATCTGTTGGCATTGTCAACTTGGTTGCAAGCTCATTACTTATGTGATTGGCCACACATGCCCTAGAGGAGCTTTGAGCGTTATGTAACTTAGTTACTTGCATTGTCTTGCAATTTTAGCTGGATGGTCTAGAATAAATTCTGATTAGTTGATTTTGGGCTTTGTAGTTGATTTAGCTTCTCTTGGAATCATAAGTGCAATACAAAATTACAGTCAAGTGTATATTTCTTTCCCTCACAAAAATTTCTTTGATATCTATCTTATTTCCTTATTACTATACTTTATCTAATATAACTCAATATGTAGATAAGCCCCTTTGTTTAGTGCTTCATACAGACCTTTTTTTGGTGGGCTCATAACAGAGTACATTCTTTTCCTGCTTACCTACAGGTGACGCAATGCAAGAATGCACAAATTACAAGAAGAATCAATTTAACTCAGAGAAAAAAAAAGATAGGTTGTCTTTTTTAGGTATTTACCATATGACTGAATCATGAGGCAGCAAAGGATTTGCTGAGGAATATATAGCAATAGATATATTTCTGAATTTTTTGTACTAAAAAATTGTACTGTTATAAAAAAACTTGTTCTCCGTATGAATCGAGTCATTACAATGTATCAGATGCAGTGAGTAATATTATATTTGTTGATGAAGTTTGTGACTGGTGTTATTGTGTGACATGTGACGTTCTTCAAGTTTTGTCCATAAAAAAACAATAATTTCTCTAATCATCCACATTCAATAGAATGAGTCGACACTCATAGCACTGTTGTGTTACTGTAGCTTGCGCTATTGTTACTAAAGAGATTAGTGTTATTGTGTTCCTTTAGTTAAAAAAGTTTTTACTGGGCTACAATGTTACTATAGGTGAAACAAGTGTGCTAGGGCCTATGATAAGTAACACCTTTTCTTACATATAGGAACACATTTACATGTGTTACTACAACATTGTTGTAACACATTTTCTTACTCACAAGAGCACATGCACATGTGTTGCTACTGCATATATGTGCTACAATAGAAATAGTTGTAACCCATTTTCATATATCTAGGAATATATATTTGTGCTACAATAGACCCTGTCACAGTAACACCGGTTATAAGATCACTTATCATATGTGTTAATGTCATATTGTAACGACCCCTATTTTTACAAAAAAAGCAAAAATGGAAATCTAATGTGCAAACAGTACTAGTCCCAGGATCAGCAGCTAGTACGCACATGTTCAACAATTGGAACCACAACCATACACAATATTATTAAAGCAAAAATTATTATACAAAGTAATCTTACAACTCGAATATATAGTACCAAAAGAAGCAAAGTCTTGTAGTGTGCCCATCCGATCCGCAGGCAACTGACAAGTGACAAGACATAATCCCTAGGAAGATCACATCATTGAAATTCCCGCATCCTGCGACGAAAATCTTCGGAACTTCGCTAACTTTTTCACCTAAAACAACATACTAAGCAAGGGTGAGTACTTTACGTACTCCGCAAAACTTTAGCAAAACCTATAATATATGCAGGCCATTTCAAATGAAAGGCTTCTACAGTTAATTTGCATAAAGCGAAATTGAAATGGTAAATTAAGTTGTCATTTGTAAACGGAATTTGTAAGAGCAAGTTTGATTGATAAGAAATAAGTAAAGCATAAGTAATACTCACAGCCCTTCGCGAGCAACGAATAATCCAAATCATGAAGTCCAACAATGTCTGTCCTTTGACATAAAGTGACAGTTGCTAAACAGGTTAAAGCCAAAACCCATTTTTAGAAAATACGAAAAATCTAACATTGGAATGACTTCACTAAGTGTCCTTCACCGTGGACACGGCTAATCGATTAGATTCATACTCTGTAGAGTTGTACAACTTTACCCACAAGGAATGATCAGCTCTTTGTGCAGTGCTATTAGCACACTTCCTTTGGTGTGCCACAGAGAGATCATACATATCCGTTACATTACCTAGATATGACTTTGAACCAGCCTAGGACGTAAGCCCTCGCCATAGAAACAGAAACACTCACCCAAGACGTGGATCCATCAACACAGAACACAAGGCAGTGACCCTGCCTACACCATTTCTGCTCATGGCAAGGCGTACACCGTTGTACCGGTATGTATTTACCCATACCGAGGTGTGGAAGCCTCCCACAAGCAGACCTGATCGGAATGCTTCTACTATCTCCCGCCTACTAATATGCAAAGCCATATCTAAATAACTTAATAGGTTAAGACTGTCCCATACCAACCCTCGTGGTTGTACGGGTTTCTTGGATCAATAGCATCCCATTGTTTGGCCCTTAATCCGACACGGACAATACTCCACCCTACACTATGTGCAAATCCCTCTGCACAGCCGGTTATTGCCAATAATCGCCCGCGTCAAAACCATAGTTTTATTCTTGGTTTTTAATCAAAAAATCAGTAACCAACAGTGTCATATCCAACATTTTTCATTTCTCAAGAACCAATTTTGATTTGATCATTTACATAGTTGGTTCTAAAGCATAGCTAAGCATGGATAACATGTAATCGCATATATTCAAGTTGATATCATGTATTATCTAGCCCTATTCTATGATTATCAAGGTTCATATATCTATACTTATCAAGGAAGTTTCATGAGACAACAGGTATATCTACCAGTACCACAAAATAGCGAATTTACAAAAAATAAGCGCATGCATGAAACAATTTAATAAACAACATGAAGATTCAATACTGGGATCAATATGATCAAAGGGGGTGCTTGCCTTGCTTATTGTTTTTTATGACGAAGTCGCGATCGCAGCTGACGGTGTCGACGATGGAGTTAATGACGTCAGATTCTACACGTCGTTCAACGGAAATATAGCAAATAACAAACTTCAATAAGGGCAAAAGAAGACAGACAAAAAACCAAATAAAGACTCACTGTAGAAAACAGTAATATTTTAGGGTTTGGATAGAATGATTTCATAATCTCGCATTTTAGTTGATTAAACATTCATATTGCTTACGGCTTTTATGATAAACGATGCATGGTTTCTTTTATAGATTATCTATTCTTGTTTTACGAATTCAAGAAGCTAAAATTATGAATTCTTACATTTATAATTTTGAATTCCAGATGCTAAAACTATTTGGATTAATAGAATTAAAACATTAGATCATTATGTTCCATGCTATGAATGAATAATACTTAATTCCTTAATTGACTTTGCATAAGAAGTTGCTTCGAAAACGTTAGATCTGTTGAGTTAGGCTACTGGTCATACATTCATGGTTTTTAAGAAGGTTCTAGTGATACAAATATCTTAATTACAAATTTCTTCATTATTATTAAGTTTGTTTATTCATATTATGAAGTTCAGAAATCATAATACTTAAGGTTATTTTGCTAGCAGGATTTATATGCAAGGCATGATGAAATAAGGTTACTTCTTCAGAATAAGGTGGTCTATACTTTGGATAGCATTCCTAATCTAATTTCATAAATTTTAGTGTTTAGACGAGACATTATATTCATTGCTGAAATAGCTTATATGGTATTATAAGATTTACGTTATAAGGAATCAGATTAGTAAGGTGAAGTGCACGATTAACACTTAGTCCTATGTGTTTTGCATGCAAAGTGATTTATACATGCTAGGATCTACAAAATAAGGCTACTAGCTGCATTTATATGGTTACACAATGATTCTTGCGACACCAGAAGTTATTCCTTAAGCTTAACTATTCATATAAAGGGCCTTAGCGACCATAACACTTAGGGTTATTTCACTAATAGGATTCAGATGAAAAGCAAGTTGTAAAAAGGATATTTTTCTATATTATGGTAGACCATATCCTAAAGAACATTTCTAGGTTGATCTTTATAAAATTTACATTTAGACCAGATATTTTACCTGCTGCTGAAAAGGCCTAAGTGTTTCTAAAATCTACGCGATAAAGATTCAGTTTTCGTTTTAAGTTTGTGACTGCACCTTATAAGATAATTTATCCATTTTTAGGCATAAGTAGGGGTGTCTCTAAGAGTGTTTTAAAGTTGGTTCTGCGATATTTGGTTTTTATCTGAGATAGTTTATAAGCATATGAAGATTAATGTCTTTTATAAATTTAATTCAAATTAGTTCTTTTTGCCAAATATCATGACCTTATCTCCATCATGGAACATATGCATTTATACATATGTGCACTACTGCTAATTACTCAATATATGTATATACTCATATATATATTTGTATCTTCTACTTTAGGATCACATTCTATTCATGAAACTTTTCAAGTTAAGATTATTTCCTAACTATCCTAGCATACTCAGGTAATCTACTAACATATTAGTATTTAGAAATCAATCCTACTTATTTTAAATATCTTTTATACAAATTATGCATTTTTGAGTTTTTAGTGTACTAAATGTAACCTTTAATAGAAAGTGATTCAAACATGAATGAAATTTAAATATTTTTATATATTTGGGTTTCTGGAAGCATAAGTATTCCATTAAAATTGATTTTATTTAATTCTGAGTTTGTTTCTAAAATTTTATGTATAGTCTTTCTTTATGTCTTCCCTTTAAATTTAAATTTCAAATTCACCCAGAGATCACATTCAAAATATTGTTGCATATTCTGAAAATACTTTATTTTAGATTATTTTAGAATTTTGTTTCATTAAATTTGGAGTAAAAATGCACAAAATATAAGCATTTGATTTTGAGCTGGATGGAAATTTTGATTTAAAAATAGAAATACGCTTTTGCAATAAAGGAAGCGCCTTCTGTTGACTTTGGCGCGAGGCTTCTGAACTCCAGAGCAGTCACTGACAGATAGGGGCTAGCGGTCAGTGACAGAGAAATAGAGCCGGGGCTAGGACATCACGCCGACGATGGAGGCGTGGTGGAGCCAACCGACCGAAGGCTCGAGGAGCACCAGGGTGATGATGCACACTTGCTGATGAGGTTAGCTGTTGCCAGTGATGGCTGGAGCTATGGCGCCACCGAGCTCATGCAGCAGTGGTAATGGCGGATTGGTGACGATGAAGATGAGTTGGGTTTTGGCTTCATTAACAAGGAGATGAGCATCCATATGGTATGTGCATTCCATTTTCGCGATTAGATGAATCAGAGACTCACTGAAGAGTTCCACCACCATGCTTCAGAGTTGGAGGAGGAGAGCAGTGTGGTGGCATTGTGAGCAAGGGGAGCTAAAATTGGTCAGGAAATGATCTCAGGACGGCATAAGGTAGCTTTGATTCAAACGAATTGAAGAAAGTTTCACCAAGCAATCGAATTGAAGTTTCCTCCCTTTTGCGGTGGAGCTGCAGTAATGTCAAAAAGAGAGTCTCTTCCTTAAGCGTTCGGTTCAGTGAATGGCTAAGAGGATGAGGGGTCTCATTTGCGACACTAGTGTGGTATTTATAAGCGGCAATGGATAGGCTTACAGTGTTTGAACGCGAGGGGAGGGTTGCAGCCTGGCTCTGTTGCTAGCGATGAATTGGCGTGGGTTTTGACCAGTGAGCTATGACGCAAGGCTTAGTCGGTGCAGAGCGACGTGAGATGGTCAGGGTGAGGTGCGAGACTCCCGAGATCATTCGTGGCGGCAAATGATTGTGTGGGCGGTGTAGTTGGTGCTGAGGTGCAGAGACGGCGAAGACTCGGGAGTGAGAGAGACGCCGGCTGCAAGGAGAAGAAAGAAGAGAGGGAGAAGGAAGCAGTGGCTGATAGATGGGATTGGGTCCATCGGGCAGTGATGCTGTTGATCTCTCCGTTACTTCCAGCGAACGGCTGCAGCACAGAAGATGGGCCCACATGGCAGTGACTAGAGCACGGGATAAGAGATAAGGTTAGCTCAGACAGGGTAGTACTTTGCAGTAGATGAGCTATCATTTCACCATCAAATTTTTTGAAACTTTTTGACTGAGGTCTCCTGGTAATTTTTACCTTTCATTAGAACTATTGAGTCAAAATATTCTATATAGAATTTATATAAATTCTGACATTAGAAACTGTCCAGAAATTCCTTTTCGGATTTTATTTTATTTAAGAGTGATAATGATATTATTTATTTTTGAAACTTTTTTCAGAGTTTAGTTTGTGTTATTAATGTTCCCATAAAAATTTCAAATTAACATATTGTATATTTATTTTTAAAAAATTCAGACATGGTGATTTTCAGATTTTTAGATTTTCTTTTTTAAAAAATTTTAAAAGGCCTTAAATGACATTATTAATTTCTAAGATTTTTACCAGAGGTAATTAATGTCTTAATTATGTTATAGTAAATTTTTTAGCTAAATATAATGTTCTAAAGTTTATATTAATTCTGACTATGCACTGTTTTCAGTCAAAAGGTTGTCTTTTCATTTGTCATTCCATCATTCTTTGTTTTAAAACTTTATTTATCAGATGAAATAACTCATCTAAATGCTTAAGATTTTAATATCAATTTTACAAGATTTCACTTTTACCCTTTTTATCTTTTTACCATTATCCATTCATCAATTCCATTTATTTGATTTTTTTCACAGAAAGCATAAATTCAAGGAAATTCCAATTAAAACCAATAATGCTAAGAAAATTCAGAAATGATCACACTTTAATTAAAAATATTTATTTTCATTTATTTGTAGTTTCTGGGATGTTACACATATGTGTTACTGTAGGGCTTAGTAACACTTTTCTCAATCTATAGTAACACATAAGTGTGTTATTATATGCCTGACCTGACGTAGTGTCATCACTCATCTCATAAAGAGCCGAGAGGGAAACACAAAAGAAAATCTTAGAAGTAGTGGGATCGGTGATCAAAGCCATTGACTTTGTCTTACACGAGACAATGTCAATCTCATGAGTATTGAGTCGGGAATAAAGTCCGTCAAGACTCAGAGTCAACAGATTAGTGGTGTCCTTGATTGATGTCACCTTCATCACTCAAACCCGAAGATCAAGTGTCATGAGAAAA
Organism: Otatea glauca; assembly: GCA_036346275.1. Classification (NCBI taxonomy): domain Eukaryota; kingdom Viridiplantae; phylum Streptophyta; class Magnoliopsida; order Poales; family Poaceae; genus Otatea; species Otatea glauca. The sequence goes on along the minus strand of JAYEVK010000386.1, from coordinate 58,641 downwards.
TACTGAGCATTGTCCGAGTCAGAGTATGTAGTACCCTACAGCTCAGAGATTACTCAGAATCTTTGTGAACCACCCAAAGCACTCGTCCAAGGACCCTCCAACGTGCTGCTCAAACTTGTTGTAGTCACGCTTGAATTGATCTTGCCTCACCGTCTTGATCTGGGTGGTTCCATCATGGTAGTCATAGAAGGTCACCTAGATCTAGTGAGCAAATCGGAGATGAGAGATCTTGTCATACTCACCACGGCTAAGTCCTTATATGAGGATGTTCCTTACCTTAGTATTTGCCTCAATGTTAGCCATATTTTCATCATTGACGTTTTTATCGGCGGGAACCTCATATGGGAGCTTAGCCTTTTGCTATATTATGAAGCCCTGAGCAATGATGTATGACTCTATCCAAGATTTCCAGATGGGATAGTCAACCCCAAAAAATATCAGAGGCTTGGTGGAATACTTGTCTATCGCCATAACTCTTTAGACCGGTCAAGATCTAGAAAGAGCAAAATCGGACTCTGATACCAATTATAGGACCTAAAACGACGACTAGAGGGTGGTTGAATGGGAGCCAAATAAAATTTCCCTTAGAAAATTAAGACCACTTCTCTAACAAAAAAACAGGTCAAATAGATATCAAAAACTGGGTCAGATGAATTGTAAAAAACTGGTCAGATGAACAGTACACTAGTCGTGTAAACAGAGAAACCAGGGTGAATAGTAAAAACTACACGAATTCAAATCCAAAAATCGATGTATCTTCTGATTGGATGATCCAAAACTCATGAAACTTTGTATGTGCCTTCCTGTGGATGTCAAGAACCTATTCCAACCTTCAATCATATGGATTGACGTCAAAGTTCCGGCTTTTTTTCTAATCTAAAAAGGTTACACCAAAATCAGGCAAAAATTAAAAACTTTACCCTGAGCTTGCTCGTAGGGATTTGATGATTAAGATGACCCTAGATGGTCTCCCCATATGTTACAATAAGCAAGAACAATAAGGAAACAACCCTCAAACAAGCAAGAACACGATCTATAAAAAATCTTTCTCTTCTCAAACAAAAAGGTCGGTTTCTTGCAGAAACTTAGAAGAGGGAGTTGTAGATTTCCTAGATAATTGGAATTGATCTATAGAAGATTCATCCAATAATCATTCATCCTTAGTAACACAAGAACAAGAGAGAAAGAAATCAAAGAGAGATCAAAACTCAAGAGGGAATGGTAACCAATGAGTAAGAACTTGAGAACGAAAATGATTTCTATTTCTTCATGAGAGGAATGGTTACAAAGCTTCACAGCTAGGTGAACAAAACTAAAAAGAGCATAAGGATGCCAAAATACTTATCGTAAACCCAAAAACCCTTGGGAGAGGCATCCCTCTACCCCTCATTTATAGCCTTCTCGGAGCAATCTTCGTCCTTGGATGACTTCCTTAGCCCATAAAGAACCTCATCAGTGGCTGGGATTAACTCCCTCACTCATACATGGGCTAATCCGAAATTCAACAACACAACGGATTTTCACACACACTTGCATGCTTTTCAAAGTGCCACTAACTTAACCACTACTACACCCGCGAATCCTTAATCAAATGATCATCCTTCGCTTGAGCAAAGCTTAAGTTAGCATCTCCTCCATCCACTGGTCATCCCGGCTTGCAGCAACTCCCTGGCCTTATTCATCTTCCAGTGCCACCTTGACTATCTGGACCTGAACTCTCCTAGCCTAGTCCCAGTCTCCTCCGCCTCACCATGATCTAGCTCCAAAATCCTACGACCATCACCGACAAGCAAACACATCACATAGCAATATCCAACAATATATGCAATAAGTAATCTGCTAACTAGTCACACATCTAAGAATCCCACCTTAGGTCACAACCACTCTTCAATGCACGACCGCTTAATGGCCTCCTGACCACTTAAGGGTGCCCCGACCACTTAAGGCCACAACAAGTCTAAGGCACGACCACTTTACTTAGATTGCTCAAAACCAAAGCAAACTCATTTCAAACTCAAACCTGAGCATCACAACCTCAAACACAGTCAATTACTCATCACAAACATGGTAGACCACCATATGGTCTCTCAAAGGGCTATTTTGAGCAATGGCCCTCGCAAGGTCATCACGGAACTTATCCATTGATCTATCATTTATTTGTGACGTTGACATATCTGATGCATCCTGAGAAATGGCATATCTTATATATCTCAATAGTATTGTGGGCACATAATTAGGATCCCGATCAAACCTATGAAAATCCAGATCCATTGAAGCATACTCACGTACGAAGTTGTGGAGTCCCATGGTTGCTGCAACAATCATCTTTTTCTTGGACATTTTAAAGCTCGGCATCTTAAGAAGAATTCTCCATTTCATCTTCCATACACCAAAGGACCTCTCAATGATGTTACGACCATTTGAGTGTAATTTGTTAAACTTTTTCTTTCTCACCACTTAGAGTAGCACCTCTCTGAAATTCAGGAACATGGTATCTTTGTCCCTTGTATGGCACTAAGTAACCTAGCCTATTCGGATAACCACCATCAACAAGATAATATTTACCTGTAATATTGTATGCAAAAGTTATTTGTGTCAACAACCAATTTGTGAACATTTCAAGCAAATAAATCTGTAAATAATATGAAAAAAATGAAATTACCCTGTGGATAATGTGGAAAGACATTCCTATCTACATCCAATGCATGATAAAGCACACTAGTATCGTGCATAGCTCCTGGCTGACCAATAGATGTGACGAATACTCATACCAGGGGCATCCCAACGGCCCAGAAAGATAAGCAGGCCGCCTCAAGCCCAGCTCCGACCTAACAAGCGGCACCGGGCCCTTTGCCGACCAAAGGACCCGTGGGACTACGAAGGATGCCCCTCCCCCGGCCGACCAGGACGAGCATCCCTGACCAAGTAGGGCTCCCGACCCCCGCGGCGGGTCGGGATCCTCCGACTCCGACCAAACCAAGGCAACCTCCGCCCAGGAGCCGCGTGTCGGAGCCTTCACTGGCTGACAGCCACGTGCCCTACGACGGGTCAATCGGCGATCAGATGAGAGCGGTGGCTCTTTCCCCAGATGGCATAATGGCTGCTGAAGTCAAGCTTCCGGTCCCATCACCAGTCACGAACAATACGAAACACGCCTCCCGAGGCAGCACCAACGTCATACACTGCGACGTCGGCACTCGTCAGGCTCACGAAAGGCAGTGCGCCATTTCCCGACGGAGCAGCTAACCGCCCTGCCCAACAGGACTACCGACCCGGCATGGGCAAGGCGGGCGATGACCAATTACTAGAGCGAAGGACCGAAGCTCTTAGCATAGGTCGCTTCACCCTTCCCTCTCCCGATTTTCGATGTAACCTGCCCCTCCCTACTATATGAAGGGAGGCGAGAGCCCCAGGCGAGGGCGAGCGAGCAGAGAGAGCAGAGGCAGAGAGGGACAGAGAGAGACCGACTCTTCTGGCCATGTCCTTACGAACAGGCAATCAGCATTCTCGCGCTAGGACTTTCAGCTCTCGCTTGTAAACACGGTGCAGCCATCTGCACCGAAGGCAATACAATACCACCACACGAACTGGAGTAGGGACATTCGGCCCGAACCAGTATACATCTTGGGCTTCCGAGTCTAACCATTCAGGGAGAGGGAACGCGCGGCCCCTTAGACTTACAAATTTACTTGCCGGTGCTCGAAACGCCGACAGTTGGCGCGCCAGGTAGGGGCCTTTGCGCGTCTTCATCAACATCTCCGGATTCCCATTTGCCTCCCTGATGGCATTCTTCACCCGCGATGGCACGAATGCGTCGGGAAGCCGGAACCGCTTCGGCTCCCTCGACTTCGCCGCCACTTCGGCAGGAGGGCTCGTGCTTATCCCAGCCGTCTCCAAAGACTAGGCACCCGTCGGGAGCCTGAGCGCCATCTCCGGTGACCTCGCCAAACTCCGGCTTGGGGCACCCCTACAGGCCCCGAAGTCGGAACCCGATGAGCACCCCGCCACTTCTGGCAATAGCCCTCGTGGGTCCGGGCAGGTGACCATGTCACCTCCCGCAGGCTCACAACTTGTGGCGATGGCCGGCTACATGCCGGCCTCTGTCCACGAGCTGCTGGAAGATTCTTCCTGCCACGACTCCAGCTCCGACACGGAGCAAACCGCCCATGAGCGACACTCGCGAGTGCAACATGGCGAACAAATCGACGGACCGTAACCCCCGCGGCTACGGGGGCCCCCATCCGGCGCACTAAGGCGCAAGAGGAGGAATACCAACGCGAGCGCACTGAACGCGCTCAAGCTCGCCGCGCCGAGCTTCAGCGGCAGCGCGAAGAGCTGGAGGAGCGAAGGGCCGAGCTCGACCAGCTCCAGGCCAACCTGGAGCAGGATGAGCCCGAGCCCCCGCAGATGCTTGGCGGCGCGCGCGGGCGCGCACGTCAGGTACACCACAAGCTGGTGGAAGAGTCTGACGGCCCTCACTTCTTCCCCGCGCAAGTCGAGCGTGGGCTGCGGCGCGATCTTGCTCGGCCTTCTGGCCGGTGACCGGAGGCCAAAGCCACGCACGAGAACCTCCGGTGGTGGAGCGTCTGTTGTCAGGCACATGTAGGCCTCCGGCTCCTACCACTCGGGTGCCACCTCTGGCCGCCGGGCCCGTACCGCTGCTCGGAGCCGGTTGGGCCCGGCAAAGGCAGCGGCGCACCACGAACAACCCCAGGCCTCGCGCACCCCGGTGCGCCAGCGCCTCGGCGACGCCTACGACGTCCGCGCCACCCTCGAGGCGCGAAGAAAAGCGACGGACGAGGCCGCCCACTCGCGTATTGTGGACGGCGGGCGCCACCACCACCGTAGCCCAAGCCCCGATGGTCCAGGACCACGGGCCTTCTGCCAGGAATTCGCCATGCGGATTTCCCTGCCAGGTTCAGGGCACCAACCAACATAGCCAAATACACTGGGGCTACGAACCCCGGCGTATGGCTTGAGGACTACCGGCTCGCGTGCCGGGCAGGGGGAGCAACAGATGACCTCTTCATCATCCAATATCTCCCAATCTACCTCGCGGACTCGGCTCGAGCCTGGCTCGAATACTTGCCCGCAAAGACCATCAGGAACTGGGCCGACCTGAAGACCCTCTTCGTCGGTAACTTCCAGGGCACATACAAGCGCCCTGGGAACTCCTGGGACCTGAAGAGCTGCAAGCAGCAGCCAGGAGAAACTCTCCGGGATTACATCCGGCGCTTCTCCCGCCAATGCAACGAGCTCCCCGACATCTCCGATGCCGATGTCGTGGGGGCGTTCATCTACGGCACCTCCTGCAAGGCCTTGGTGCACAAACTGGGCTGCGTCAAGCCCAGAACCACCAAGGAGCTTCTGGACATCGCCACCAACCACGCCTCCGGCGAGGAGGCTGTGGGAGCCATCTTTGAGGATGGCAAAACTAAGCAAGACCCCGGCGCCCGAGCCGGGTCCCCTTCCGACCGCTCCGACAAACAGAAGCGGCATGGGAAGCAGGTCTGCGAGGCCCAAGTGGTCGCGGCCGTCGACCGCCCTGCCAAGCAGCAGGTGCGACCAACCGTCGGGACCCGAATTTGCAAATCCGGACCCTCTGTGTATACCGCACTAGTCCAGGATCACGCTAGTGCACACAGGCTCAACATAGATGCTATCATAGTCACACACAGCGAAATATAGCATAAACTTCATTAATTAATAATAACTGTTGTCTTACATGAATAATGCCTCACGGGGCTTAAAAAGAGTATCAATGAGAAGCGTGGAAATAGAATAAGCGCAGTGGCGCTCGATTCGCCACAGTAACCGACGAGGCTCGGACCCTAAGCATTCGCATCCAAATAATCCTCATCCATGGTAGCGTAGATTCTTCCTCTTACAAGTTGTTGTTGATGGGGTGAGTACATAAAGCACTCAACAAGTTGTGCAAAATAATGCAAGTCTAATATTCTATATGTTTGGCTTAATCCAAAGGAATGGCTAGTAAGGGTATTTTTGCAATAAAGCGACATTTAACAAGAATACAATAAATAGATTGGAAAGCGATAAAACAAATACATAATTAATAAATTCATATTTACAAATACACCAAGTTTCCAATCCTAAATTAATTTTCCACTTTCCATGGCACCTTGCCATCCCAACAAGTTTTTGTTTAACAAAAGTCTAACCCTTAATCTGTAATTCCAGAGCATTGCCCAATACCGTGAGCACGGCTATTCGAATAGATTGTACACTCTGCGGAGGTTATGCACTTTACCCACACGATACAACCAAACACCACCAAGGCGAGTGATCATAACAAAGCCTTTACAATGCTACACCTAGACCCAAGATCTTGCTCGCTAAGGTTTCAACATCAAGGGTTAAACCACCACAACAGGCCCCCTCTTGCGCCATGTGAGTTAAACCGTAACCGGGACTCACTATTCACCACGACAATGCGAAATCTAGGTTTCACAAATTATTCACTAAGTCAGTCCCATTCGGACATGTGGTTGCAAGAGAGACTCGGTCAAAGGCTTGCAAGGTTAAGTCCTTAAGGTGATTAAGGCAAGACTTCCACATACCCCGCCAAACTGGCCCACCTTGGCACACCGCCTTGCCACTTGCCTCAATCTAAAATCATTACCACCCCGTTGATTACCAAGCACCACATGCCATCAACATTTCAATCCCGATGTGTGACCTCCTCGCCACGACAACTTGATATCATTGTGTGACAACACATGACACACCAATTCATAAACATTGTTCCATATTCCATTAGTCAAGATTAAGTATCGACATTCGGACACATGTGATGACGTGGCATGGCTAAGCAATCTATGACGATCTAACTAGCCCATGTTGATTATCAACTATAATTCCACATCCTAGGGTGACAAATAGATCATGGCATATAATTGACAAGGTATGGTTTAATTCAAATAGGCATATTATCTAATTCCCAGATTAATTGAAATCATTTATACACATAAAATATCATGCATAAAGTTTAAAAGACAAAATAGTAATTTGGTGAAAATTAGGTGCAACATGATCAAAGCACAACTTGCCTTGGAGTAGGTGCTGGTCTTGATCTGAGCTTGGGTCTTGGGCGACGAATCTTCTTCCGATCACCGAGCGGTTCAACGTCTACGCTAAACGATGCCAAAATAGCAAATAAACACCAAACCAGAGAGCAACCAAACTCCAAAATAAAATAAAATTCACCAATAAATAGATCTTGATTTTACAAATTTTTAGAAATTTGAAACACTCAAATCGAGTTAAAATGCAAAAGATATAGCCTTTTGAAGTTTGAATAAATCATCAAAATACAGAAAATAGAATTTCGATTTTTACAATTATTTTCTATTGGAAAAGATTTTATTGCGCAACGCCGGCGTCAGCCCCGACTCGGACCAATCGGTGCCGACCGTCGCTGGTCCATGGACTCGGTCCACGGAACCGCCTCGTCCACCGTGGGCGCGCCCACGGCGCCTCGCCCACCACGCCGACACGCGGCGCGCGATCGATTGGCTGCGACGCCGCCGCGTGCGATGCTCGACACGCGGCGCGCGATCTGCGCGACGATCGGCGGCTAACGCTCATCGCACACACGCGGCGCGATCTCACCCGAACAACCACGATCCAACGGTCACGCTTACGGTTTGTTTTGCGGAGCGACGGCGGCGTGGCTCGATCTGGATGGTCCGCCGGAGATCCGACGGCCGTCTGGCTTCAGGCACGCGCGATGTCGCGGCGGCGCTGAGTTCCGAGACGAGGACGGCGACGACCAGACGGCGTTCGCTCTCTGCCGGCGACGAAGAGGTAGCTGCTCGGTGCGGCTCGGCGTGGCGAACCCGCTGGAACCCACACGTCGAGCGGCGGCAGCGGCGGCGAACGGCGAGAAAACGAGCGGCGCTGAAAACTACGGCGAGCTCTCGGGGCTAAGCGGCGGTGACTCAGCGGCGAAGGCTAGCATCGGCGGATGCGCTCTAGGATGAGGAACCTCGGTGTGCGGGCTGCGGCTTTTATAGCCTCGGCATGCGCTAAAGCGGCAACCCTAAATCACGCGGCGGCGGCGACAAGCGGCGACGGATTCGAAAACCGAATCGGAGACGAAGGCGGCAACCGTCCGACGGTAACGAGCGGCGAGATTAGATCCGGTGATACGATCCGATCCGCTCTTTCCAAAATCAGCAGGCGAGATCTAAACTTACCAAAACAACGCGAACGATCCCGACCGCTCGATCTCAATCCAACGGCCAAAGGCGCTAGGGTTTCGCGAAGGAGACGGCCGTCCGATCTTCATCCAACGCCACGCGCGGCGGCAAATGGCGGTGATCGGGCCGCCGCGTCGATGGGCGCTACGCGACGATCTTGGGCTTGGCCCGATCGTATTCACTCGATTTTCAAAAGCTTTTGATTTAAAATAATTCCCAAATTAGATTAATCTACTTTAAGCAATTAAAATATCGGAAAAATCCTTAAAATTCTCATAAATACTTTGAGACATTACGAGCACAAATAAAATATTTTGGTAAAACTTTATATTAACTTTATCTATATATATTTAGTTTTCACAAAGGTTCAATATATTTAATTAAATTCAATTCAATTAATTTACGGAAAAAATCCAATAAATTCGAAAATCACCAAAAAGCATATGAGCGAAATTATAAGCCAAATTTTGGGATGTTACAAACCTCCCCTTATGAAATCTCGACCAGAGATTCAAGGTGACTAGGAAATAGGTTTGGAAATTCGACTTGAGATCCTCTTCACGCTCCCGGTTGCTTCATTCTCGAATGGTTGCTCCATCAACTCTGCAAAGCGAATCGACTTGGTCACGGTCTTGCGGTCCATAACATCCAGATTCGATTGGTTGCTCCTTGTAGGTCGATCTTTTGCAATTCAATCTCTCCCAAAGGCGTCTGCTCACTGCACCAAGACACTTCTTGAGTGTGACACATGGAACACATCATGCCGCCGCTAGTGATCGCGGCAATTCTAATCGATAAGCAACCTCCTCGACGGCTCAAAATTTTGAGCGGTCCAACATATCTTGGGGCAAGCTTCCCTTTAACGTGGAACCTTTTAACTCCTTTCGGAGGGTAACCCTAAGATATCTGAAATCATCGAGTTCAAGCTCAAATCACGGCGTCGATTATCGCATAACTTTTTGTCTTGATTGCGCGATTTTCAACTTTGTCTCTTATCATGGCAACTTGCTCTTGACTTCCTTGAGAATATTAGGGCCAAATATCATCGTTCCCTGTCTCATTCCAATTCAGCGGGGTACGACAGGCACGACCATATAAAGCTTCGAATGGCGACATCTGCAAACTAGCCTGGTAACTGTTGTTATAACTGAACTCTGCATATGGCAAACACTTATCCCATGATGTAGTATAGGCTAATGCACAAGCCCTTAGCATATCCTCCGAATTTGATTTACCCTTTCTGCTTGACCATCGATCTGCGGATGATATCTTTGTCTTTGAAGTTCAAGCAGCGTTCCCATAGCTTCATGCAATTTATCCCAAAATCTCGAGGTGAATCGGGTACCTCTATCGACACTATTTTCTTTGGTACACCATGCAAACACACGACTACGGCTATGTATAGTTACGCTAACCGGTCTCTGAGTAAGTGGTCTTGGTGGAATGAAGTGAGCAACTTTGGTCAATCGATCCACGATAACCCATATAGAATCATACCCATTTTGAGTTCTTGGCAATCCAGTGACGAAATCCATACCGATTTCTTCCCACTTCCATTCTGGGACTTTTAGCGGTTGTAGCAAACCTGCTGGTCTCTGATGTATTGCCTTAACTCTCTGGCATACATCGCACAAGGCAACGTGCTCGGCGACTTCGCGCTTCATATTCGGCCACCAAAACCTCTCCTTTAAGTCCTGGTACATCTTAGCGCTTCCTGGATGAATTGAATACTTGGAATCATGAGCCTCTTCCAAAATCAAGCGCTTAAGTTCTAGTCTGTTTGGCTTTTCAAATCGACCCTTGAACCACATGGTACCTTGGTCGTCCACGGTAAAGTCCTTTGCTAATCCTTCATCCTTTTTAGCCTTGATTCGGTTGACTTTCTCATCATCTTTTTGTCCTTCCCGAATTTGATCTTCGAGCATTGGCTTCACTTCCAAAGCACTAGGAATCCTTCTAAAACTACTTCCAATTTTAAATTTTGCAATTCTACTGCATGATTATTGTCCTTCTGCACCATCATATTCGCCACGTAGCTCTTGCGACTTAAGGCATCGGCTACCACATTTGCTTTTCGGATGGTAATGAATTCCCATGTTACCACATTTGCTTTTCCTGATGGTAATGAATTCCCATGTTATAATCCTTGATTAATTCCAACCATCTCCTTTGCCTCATATTGAGATCGATTGAGTGAAAATATATTTCAAACTCTTATGGTCGTATATATCTCACATCTATTTCCAATGAGATAATGACGCCACAATTTCAAGGCATGCACCACGGCCAATTCCAAGTCATCGTAGGATAATTTCCTTCATGCGGTCTTAATCGCTTTGACGCATATCGACCACTTTACCCTCTTGCATCAATCGCATCCAAGACCTGTCTTGGCGCATCACATATATATCGAAGTATTACGAACATTAGGCAAAACCAACACCGGGGCTGTTGTTAAACGCTTCTTTAATTCCTCAAAACTCTTATCACAATCAAGCGTCCATGAAAATTTCTTTTCCTTTTCAATAACGAGTAAGAGGTCTAGCAATCGTCGAAAATCCTTCTATGAACCGCGATAATATCCTGCCATTCCCGAAAACTTGGACTTGAGTGATGGACTTTGGTTGCTCCCAATGCAACCTTGCCTCCACTTTGCTTGGGTCGACAACTCCTTCTGCAGTCATGACATGACCGAGAAATTCCACCTTTTCCTTCCAAAAGTCGCATTCTTGAATTTAGCATACAATTTGTTGCTCACGCACTTTTCCAACACTAGCCTCGGATGATTTGCGTGCTCGCTTGGTCTTGAATATACCAAAATATCATCTATGAACACAACAACAAACTTGTCCAAGTATTCCATGAAAATCTTATTCATCAAGTTCATGAAATAGGTGGCGCATTGGTCAATCAAAAGACATGACCGTGAACTCATAATGTCCGTATTTTGAAGAAAATGCGGTTTTGGAACATCTTCCGTCCGAATCTTTAGTTGATGATATCCTAGCGAAGGTCTATCTTGGAGAAAACTCCAGCTCCTCTCAAGCTGGTCGAGCAGGATCATCAATCCTTGGCAGCGGATACTTATTCTTAATCGTCACTTCATTAAGTGCACGGTAATCAATACACATTCTAAGGCTTCCATCCTTTTTCACGACAAACAAAATCTGGCGCTCCCCATGGCGGCGAACTTGGTCTTATAAAACCTTTCTCTAATAACTCGTCGATCTGTTTCTTCATCTCTACTAACTCATCGGTAGGCATCCGGTAAGGTCTTTTTGCTATTGGTGCCGTGCAGTACTAACTCAATGACAAACTCGATGTCACGGTGCAGCGGCATTCTGGCGGATCCTCTGAAATACATCTGGATATTCTTTGACCACCGCACGTCCTCAATCTTGACGGCTTTCATGCTATTAACCATTAATTGACCCTTGCGAACTGATGTCGCTCGGAATTCCACCTTTTCTCCTGTAGGGCTCTCAATGGATACAACCCTTCGACCACAATCCAATACCGTCTTATGCTTGGTTAACCAATCCATACCAAGGATAACATCTAAAACTTGGGCATCTAGAATAATTAAGTTCGCTAGGAACTCTACCCGTTAATTATCGACTTTACCCCAAACATCCAATATTAGATCTTAACTTTCGGATCACGGGGCTTGAACTAGCATCACACACTTGAGATTTTTCATGCTTAAACCATTTTTAGATGCAAAAGCTCGAGAGACAAATGAATGTGAAGCTCCTGAATCAAATAATCTTTATTGCAGTCTTGAGTTTACAAAAACTTACCCAAGACGACGTCGATGCTTCACAGGCTCCATCGGCGGTGATGTGGTTGACTCGCCTCGAATAGTAGCTTGAGGCGTCACTCCTGCTGTCCGGCTCCTCGATTCGCTCCGTCATCGGTGCCTTAGCGTGTGTCGTTCCAAGGTTGAAACGCATTGGCGTGATTCCTCCTTTCGGGACATCTATTAGCATAATGCCCCACTCATTGCAATCTAGTAGCACCTTCGGCGGTGATCTTTGCACTCCCCTTGAGCATTGTTACCTTGGGCGGCGTCGATAACCTTATCACGATGGTCGCGGTGCGGTGTTCTTGGCTTGTTAACGACTTGTGGTTGGAACCTAGCAAACTGCTGCGGGTCATCCTCATTCGTAGGTGGTTAGGCGTCCACAGGTTAGTCATCAAGCGTTTGCGATTTTCCCCAAGCTCCTTGCGCTTATCCTCGAGAATCAAAGCCTTGTTTACCAATTCTTGGAAATCGGAAAAGTGTGGATGTCACCCCACTTGCAGCTCGAGTTTAGTCCTTTCATGAAGCGGGGTTTGTCTAGCCTTGTCCGTCGCTACATCTTGAGAGCATAGCGTGCTAAGCGTGTGAATTTGTTCAAGTAATCACCACCGGTTGGCCTCCTTGCTTAAGCGCCTGAATTCTTCCTTTTGGGTCCATCATTCCCTGCAGTGCGTGGTGCTGGCGAAAGGCCGTTGCGAACTCTTCCCACGTGATTTCCATGGGTGCCTCATGAGTAGCACAGAGGTTCTCCCACCATTCTGCAATTGTTCCTCTAGGCGATGGGATGCGTAAAGAACCCTCTCATGCCCTTCACATTGTGTGATGTACAACTTCCTCTCAATGGTTCTCGACCAATCATCCGCTTCCAAGGGTTGGCGTTGTTCGAGAATGTTGGCGGTCGGGTCCTCATGAAGTCGACAACTTGGAGTAAGGACGAGGCCCGCCATTGTTGTTCTTTCAGTGGGTTGTTGTTGGCAGCCCATATTGGTCATCTGCTGCATCATAGTCCGCATCAAGCGAGTTTGCTTGAGAAAAGCTCCCAAGTTACGCATATCCACCGGCGGTGCTTGCTGCGGTGGTACTCCTTCATTGGGATTGTTGCTGAGCGTAGACCACTTCCAAGCCCCATTGTTCTGCGAGTGTTCACCATCCGCTTGATTGCTTCTTGGGTTAGGAAAGATAGATGTAGCATAGATAAGATGCAAGAATTTCTAAAGCGGAAACAGGTTAAACCCAACTTAAATAATCTTTATTATTATTACTTGGTATGGTTGCTTACAATGCCTAAGGGCTTTGCAACACATAACGCACACTCGACAAACAATTAAGAACCAACTAAACATGCAACTTTAACGTCTACTAAAAGGGTAAAGGCTAACTTAAAACGCGACTCAACACTCGAGTCTCAACACAACTCTAAGATCGACTCTCACTCATCCAACCACCACGGTGAGGCGATCCGGGCATACACTGGTGGGTGGGGTGGCATGGGTGCGAACCTATCTGGTGACCCTCTGCTGGCTCCTCGGGCTCCCACTCACGCTCTTAGGGTCTTCTTCTTCTTCTTCGGCGACCTCATCCGGCTCCTGGACGACTTGGTCCGCTATTTCCTCGGCTACACCGCAAGGCCTCCTCCACTTCGCCGATGACTCGGGCTGCTGCGTCGCGGGTCTTTTGAAGCTCCCGCTCTGCCACTCTCAACGCCTCACACGCTGTCTCGGTTCTTGCGCAGTGTCCCTCAAGTGATCCTCCGGCGGTGGCGAACTCAAGAAGGTGTCTTGCGATGCACACTCTCCTTCCACGATCCGTCGACGCCGCACGCTTCGCCTTTGTCGGGTGAAGTCGAAATCGGTGTTCTGCTTCGTAGGCGTGGTCGTGGCGGATCCGTCGTGAGAGCAAGTCTAGCGACCTCTGAACTCCACCTCGTAAGTGAACCTCGGGCGGTGATGTGGATCGGTCCGGTGGTCTCGTCGCACTCTCGGCGAAGATGATCGACTGCGAAGAACCCCGATGCACACCGTTGGCGTTCGAGTTGCTTCCTCGGTGAGCGGACGATCAAAGCCTCCAATCACTTGAAGAACTCTCCACGGCTCCATGGCATAGCCACCTGTCTTGACTCGAAGGATGAAAGATCGGCATCTATTCAAAACAAAATTTTGAATAAGATCTCCACTCAAACGCAACAGCGAAAAGAAGGTAATTTAGCAAGGATGAGAGTAGGAGGATGAGATAAGCCAAGAGTTTCATATTAGTCAATTTTACTGTTTTCTTTAGAAAATAATTTTGGACACTCTAAGAGATACCAACTACCTAGGGCCAAGACCTATAGTCGGTATGGCTCGATACCACCTCTGTCGGGACCGAATTTGCAAATCCGGACCCTCTGTGTATACCGCACTAGTCCAGATCACGCTAGTGCACACAGCTCAACATAGATGCTATCATAGTCACACACAAAAAATATAGCATAAACTTCATTAATTAATAATAACTGTTGTCTTACATGAATAATGCCTCACGGGCTTAAAAAGAGTATCAATGAGAAGCGTGAAATAGAATAAGCGCGATGGCGCTCGATTCGCCACGAGCAAGCCGACGAGGCTCGGACCCTAAGCATTCGCATCCAAATAATCCTCATCCATGGTAGCGTAGATTCTTCCTCTTACGAAGTTGTTGTTGATGGGGTGAGTACATAAAGCACTCAACAAGTTGTGCAAAATAATGCAAGTCTAATATTCTATATGTTTGGCTTAATCCAAAGGAATGGCTAGTAAGGGTATTTTTGCAATAAGCGACATTTAACAAGAATACAATAAATAGATTGGAAAGCGATAAAACAAATACATAATTAATAAATTCAGTATTTACAAATACACCAAGTTTCCAATCCTAAATTAATTTTCCACTTTCCATGGCACCTTGCCATCCCAACAAGTTTTGTTTAACAAAAGTCTAACCCTTAATCTGTAATTCCGAGCATTGCCCAATACCGTGAGCACGGCTATTCGAATAGATTGTACACTCTGCGGAGGTTATGCACTTTACCCACACGATACAACCAAACACCACCAAGGCGAGTGATCATAACAAAGCCTTTACAATGCTACACCTAGACCCGATCTTTGCTCGCTAAGGTTTCAACATTTGAAGGGTTAAACCACCACAACAGGCCCCCCTCTTGCGCCATGTGAGTTAAGCCGTAACCGGGACTCACTATTCACCACGACAAGATCAAAATCTAGGTTTCACAAATTATTCACTAAGTCATCCCATTCCGACATGTGGTTGCAAGAGAGACTCAGTCAAAGGCTTGCAAGGTTAAGTCCTTAAGGTGATTAAGGCAAGACTTCCACATACCCCCGCCAAACTGGCCCACCTTGGCACACCGCCCCTTGCCACTTGCCTCAATCTAAAATCATTACCACCCAGTTGATTACCAAGCACCACATGCCATCAACATTTCAATCCCGATGTGTGACCTCCTCGCCACGACAACTTGATATCATTGTGTGACAACACATGACACACCAATTCATAAACATTGTTCCATATTCCATTAGTCAAGATTAAGTATCGACATTCGGACACATGTGATGGCGTGGCATGGCTAAGCAATCTATGACAATCTAACTAGCCCATGTTGATTATCAACTATAATTCCACATCCTAGGGTGACAAATAGATCATGGCATATAATTGACAAGGTATGGTTTAATTCAAATAGGCATATTATCTAATTCCCAGATTAATTGAAATCATTTATACACATAAAATATCATGCATAAAGTTTAAAAGACAAAATAGTAATTTGGTGAAAATTAGGTGCAACATGATCAAAGCACAACTTGCCTTGGAGTAGGTGCTGGTCTTGATCTGAGCTTGGGTCTTGGGCGACGAATCTTCTTAGGATCACCGAAAGCGGTTCAACGTCTCACGCTAAACGATGCCAAAATAGCAAATAAACACCAAACCAGAGAGCAACCAAACTCCAAAAATAAAATAAAATTCACCAATAAATAGATCTTGATTTTACAAATTTTTAGAAATTTGAAACACTCAAATCGAGTTAAAATGCAAAAGATATAGCCTTTTGAAGTTTGAATAAATCTTGAAAATCTGAAAATAGAATTTCGATTTTTCGAATTATTTTCTATTGGAAAAGATTTTATTGCGCAACGGCGTCAGCCCCGACTCGGACCAATCGGTGACGACACGTCGCTCGTCCATGGACTCGGTCCACGGAACGCCTCACGTCCACCGTGGGCGCGCCCACGGCGCCTCGCACCACGCGCCCGACACGCGCGCGCGCATCGATTAATTGCGCGCGCCGCCGTCTGCCGATGCTCGACACGCGGCGCGCATCTGCGCGACGATCGGCGGCTAACGCTCTCGCACACGCGGCGCGATCTCACCCAAACAACCACGATCCAGCGGTCACGCTTACCCGAGCCGCTTTCTCGCAGACGGCGGCGTGGCTCGATCTGGATGGTCCGCCGGAGATCCGGCGGTGTCGCGGCTTCGGCACGGCGATGTCGCGGCGGCGAGTTCGAGACGAGGACGACGACGACCCAGACGGCGTTACGGCTCCTGCCGGCGACGAAGAGGTAGTTGCTCGGTGCGGCTCGGCGTGGCGAACCCGCTGGAACCCACACGTCGAGCGGCGGCAGCGGCGGCGCGGCGAAAAGCGGCGGTGGCGCTAGAAAACTACGGCGAGCTCTCGGGGCTAAACGGCGGTGACTCAGCGGCGAAGGCTAGCATCGCGGATGCGCTGCGGGATGAGGAACCTCGGTGTGCGGGCTGCGGCTTTTATAGCCTCGGCATGCGCGCTAAAACGGCAACCCTAAATCACGCGGCGGCGGCGGCAGCGGCGGCGGATTCGAAAACCGAATCGGAGATTTAAGGTCGACGGCCGTCCGATTTACAACGGCGGCGAGATTAGATCCGGTGATACGATCCGATCCGCTCTTTCCAAAATCAGCGGCGAGATCTAAACTTACCAAAACAACGCGAAGCGATCCCGACCGCTCGATCTCAATCCAGCGGCCGGCGCTAGGGTTTCGCGAAAGAGACAAACCCGTCCGATCTTCATCCAACGACGCCGCGAGGCGGCAATGGCGGCCGATCGGGCCGCACGTCGATGGGCGCTGCGCCGATCTTGGGCTTGGCCCGATCTTGTTCACTCGATTTTCAAAAGCTTTTGATTTAAAATAATTCCGAAATTAGATTAATCTACTTTAAGCAATTAAAATATCGGAAAAATCCGTAAAATTCTCATAAATACTTTGAGACATTACGAGCACAAATAAAATATTTTTGGTAAAACTTTATATTAACTTTATCTATATATATTTAGTTTTCACAAAAGGTTCAATATATTTAATTAAATTCAATTCAATTAATTTCTGGAAAAAAATCCAATAAATTCAGAAAATCACCAAAAAGCATATGAGCGAAATTATAAGCCAAATTTTTGGGATGTTACACGCCCCCACGATACCGCGGGGCAAAGGAAAGAAGCCGGCCCCGTCCCCACCCACACTTCAAAAGATGGCGAGCGGCGAGTTCCCGAACCCGGCGGTGCCTTATGATCTTCGGCGGATCGGCATGCTACGCCGACAAGCGCCGGCTCAAGCTCGCCTACCGCGAGGTCCACACCGTCACGCCAGCCGTCCCCCAATATCTTCGGTGGTCAGAGTCCCCGATCACCTTCGATCGGACCGATCACCCCGATCATGTCCCATAGCCGGGGAGATACCCGCTTGTGGTCAACCCCATCGTGGGGAAGAAGCGGCTCACAAAGGTGCTAATGGACGGTGGCAGCGGCCTCAACATCCTCTATGTTGAGACGGTCGACGCCATGGGGGTCCCCCGCTCGAGTCTCCGACCGAGCAAGGCGCCTTCCGCAGCGTCATCCACAGCGGCGAGCCCACCGCTCAGCGGTCGACCGCCCCGTCACCTTTGGAGGACCGGAAAATTTCCGCACCGAGACCCTCACTTTCGAGGTCGTGGGTCTTCCCGGATCCTACCACGCCATCCTGGGGAGGCCATGCTATGCAAAGTTCATGGCGGTCCCCAGCTACATCTATCTGGCTGAAGGTGCCTGGGCCGCGGGGAGTCATCACCGTGGCTTCGTCCTTCGGCTTGCTTACAATCTATGGCGAAGCGATTGCGAGCTAACATCGGCGGTCATCTCGTCCGCCGAGCTGCATAACCGGAGGAAGCCTCCGAGTCCGCCCCTGAGTCTAGCAAGTCGGGGGCGGGATCCTTCAAGTCCGCTGAGGACACGAAGAAGGTTGCGGTCGATCCCGACGATCAAACCAAGACCGTGCGGGTCGGAACCACGCTCCCCGCCAAATAGGAAAGCGCGCTCGTCGACTTCCTCCGCGCCAATAACGATGTCTTTGCGTGGAAGTCCTCTGACATGCCAGGAATTCCCAGGGAGGTCGTCGAGCACTCCTTGAGCATCCGACCGAGCTCAAAGCCGGTCGCCCAACGCCTGCGCCACTTCGACGAAGAGAAGCGCAGGATCATAGGGGAGGAGATTGCCAAGCTTTTGGCTGTAGGGTTTGTAAAAGAGGTGCGCCACCCCGAGTGGTTAGCCAACCCTGTACTTGTAAAAAAGAAGATTGGGCAATGGAGAATGTGCATTGACTATACGAGTCTCAACAAGGCGTGTCCCAGGACCGTCCCCCTTGCCCTTGATCGACCAAGTCATAGACTCCACGCGGTGCGAGTCCCTCTCCTTCGGATGACTACTCGGGCTACCTCCAGATAGCGCTGAAGGAGTTCGACCAACTCGCGACCTCCTTCATCACTCCGTTTGGCTCATTCTGCTACGTAACAATGCCGTTCGGTCTAAAAAATGCGGGCGCTACATACCGGCGATGTATGCAAGCGTGTTTCAACGACGGATCGGCGCAACATTGAGGCGTCGTCGGCGACATCGTCGTGAAGACCAAGAAGGCCGGCGACCTCATTGCCGACCTAGGAGAGACTTTCGCGAATCTCCGTGGTTCGCATAAAAGCTCAACCCGAGAAGTGCGTCTTGGGGTACCCAAGAAACTCCTCGGCTTCATCGTCTCGGCGCGGCGCCGAGGCCAATCGGGAGAAGATCTCGGCGATCGCAAGGATGGGCCCGGTTGGCAACCTCAAAGGGGTCGAGGCTAACCGGATGCCTTGCGGCCTTGAGTCGCCGTGTCTCGCCTTGGCGGCGCGAATCTTGCTCTGGCTGCTCAAGAAATCCGACCGCTTCACCGGACCCGGGAGGCTCGGAGGCCCTCACCCACTTGAAGGCCTTCTTGTCCTCACCCCGATCTGGTTGCCCGGCACCAGGCGAACCATTGCTCCTCTACATTGCGGACCTTTGCCCAAGTCGTCGGTCACGGCCCTCGTGGTGGAAACAGCGGAAGAAGGCCGTGAACTCAAGGTACAGCGGCGATCTACTTCATCGGCGAGTGCTTTTCGAGTCAAGGCTCGGTACAGTAGTCAATGCGCTTTACGCGTGCTCATCGCAAAAAGAAGGCTGGTCCATTACTTGACCGGCACCCCATCACCGTGGTGACCACGCCGCCACTCGGCGAGATCGTCCACAACCGCGGCGCCTCGGGAAGGATAGCCAAGTGGGCGCTCGAGCTTAATAGTCACGACATATCATCGTTCCTCGAGCGGCGGTCAAGTCCACAGGCCACGGCGACCCGTCGCCAGTGGACGAAGCCCAGCGCCACGGCGTTCGAAGACCCAGTACTAGGCGATGTACTTGATGGGTCCTACACCAAGAACGGCGCGAACGCGAAGTTGTCATTGTTTTCCCACTCGGGAATAGACTTCAATACGCCATCAGGTTGCTCTTCGATGCGACCAACAATATCGCCGAGTACGAGGCTCTCGTCAACGGTCTCCGGATCGCCGTCGACCTCGGCGCTCGTCGACTCTACGTCCACGGGGACTCCAAGCTTGTCGTCGACCAGGTCATGAAGGTTGCGGAGCCCCGAGACGCCCGAATGGCTGCGTACTGTCGGGAAGTGCGCAAGCTCGAGGAACGGTTCAAGGGCTTCGAGCTCCACCATAGCTACAGACGCTACAACGTTGGACCTAGTGGCCGAGCGGTCTCCCGACCTGCCGAGCACGGCTACTCCGACCGCCGTGCGGTTGGGCGTAGGCCCGGCCGGGTCGGGCCGCGTCGTGCTAACGACCCAATCCTACTGGAGGAAGCCTTTCATCGGCCGTCTGACGGACGGATCGCTTCCCACCGACCCGATCGAGGCCTAGCGCCTGCGCTGCGTCGGCGAAATCTTTCGTCTGGTCGGGCGGACCTTTACAAAGGAGTCCCTCGAGTCCTCGGAGGTGTATTACGGCGACCAAGGGAAACAACTGCTGCTCGATATCCATGGCGGGGTTTGCGGTCACCATGCTGCGCCTCGGTCCCTGGTAGGAAAAGCCTTTCGACAAGGTTTCTACTGGCCGACCGCCGTGTCCGACACCGAGCAGATTATGCGCTTTGTGAAGGATGCCAATTCTTCGCCGGCGAACACATCGCCAGCTCAGGCCTTACAAACGATTCCCATCACATGGCCGTTTGCAGTATGGGGACTCGATCTGGTCGGGCCCTTCAAGAAAGCGCCTGGGGGCTTTACTCATCTCCTCGTCGCGGTGGACAAGTTCACCAAGTGGATAGAGGCCAAGCCGGTTGCGAACGTCACGTCGATGCAGGCGGCCGCCTTCTTCCGCGACATCGTCTTTCGGTTTGGAGTCCTGAACTCTATTATCACCGACAATGGGACGCGGTTCACGGGGAAGGAATTCCTCGAGTTCTACGATGATTTCAACATCCGTGTCGATTGGGCAGCCGTGGCCCATCCGCGGACTAACGGCCAGGTCGAACGCGCGAACGGCATGATCCTCCAAGGGCTCAAGCCGCGGATCTTCAGTCGACTGAAGCATTTCGCGGGGCGATGGGTGGCCGAGCTACCCCCCGTCCTCTGGAGCCTGCGAACCACGCCAACTCGGGCGACCGGGTTTACAGCGTTCTTCATGGTGTTCGGTGCTGAAGCTTTCCTGCCAACCGACCTAGAATATGGCACCCCAAGACTACAATCCTTCGACGAGGCTCGGGGGCTCGCCTTGCAACAAGATGCCATCGACCAGCTCGGCGAGGCGCACGATGTGGCCATTCTGCGATCGGCCAAATATCAACAAGCTCTGCGACGTTACCACAGCCGTCAGGTTCGAGGGCGATCTTTCAGCGCCGGCGACACGGTCTGTCTTGGTCGAACCGGCAAAAGCGGGCACAAGCTCGCCGCCATACAGGAAGGCCCCTTCATCGTCGTGGAGGTTCTTGACCGGCACCTTCGACTCAGGGCGCGGATGGTCACGTCCTTCCCAATGCATGGAACATAGAAAAGTTAAAGCGATTCTATCCTAAGTTCTTTTCTTATTCCTTGCATCGTCTTTACCCTTCCTTCCGAGCACCCGGTCGCCGTGTGATGCTCGGGGGCTGCCCGTTGGCGCCCCCCGTTCAGAGCCGCTTCCAGTCAACGCTCATCGGGTAGGTGACCCGATCGACCACGAGGTCCTTCTGGCGGTAACCCTCTCGACTCAAGTGCTCACGACCTACGCCCGGCAGCTATGGTTGTGAAGTAGCGCCGCGGAAGAAGGAAGTGCCCAGCGGTGCGGCCCTTGGTGATCGGAACACTCCTCTCCGGCGCAAACCACGGCTAACTCACGCGCTCATGCGGGTCGGTGACCGGCCCGCCACGAGGTCTTTCGGCGGTAACCCTCTCGACCCAAGTACTCGGCCCCTCGCCCGGCTATGGTTGCAGTAGCACTTAGCGGAAGAAGGAAGTGCCGGCGGGCGATCTTTGGCGATCGGGAACACTCCTATCCTCACAAGTGCGTGAGAATCTTTGCGCAGACCAAATTTCCCATCCTTTTGCCCTTCCAAAATGACTGACTTACGCATAGCGACCCAGTGATCCCTTAAGGCTATGGTCGGTCAGCGCGCACCATAACATAAGCGAGGGCAAGAGGCATCTTTGGAACTTGCTAAGTCTTAAGATTATTCTACGAACAATAGTCTTTACAATAAAAGGGGGATGTATCTAACTTCTCCTTATTCTTATTGGAGGGCACTCCGCGGCGAGATGTGACTATCAATCTCTCGAGCATGCGGCTCGACTTGGAGCTCAAGCCCGTCGATCTCGTCGTCGGTCCGATTCCCGGCAACACCGCTGCTCACCACCGCGAGGTCGATGCCGTCGTAGTGGGAGATGGTGTTGACCAACGCCGAGGAAGCCCCGAGTGCGGCGCCCACGATCACCGCGCTCTCGATGTGCCGCGGCACTCGAGCCAACCGGCGGCGGCGGCCTTCGGACGCCACGGTTCAAGAACCCGATCGCGAACATCTTGGCCGACCCGCGAAGGGCCTCGGCTCTGCGGCCAGCCGGCCGGCCACCACCTCGGTTTCCTTCGGCGCGCTGCGCCCGTCAGCGCCGTGACCGCCTCATCACGGGCTGCGGGCGTCGCCTGCGCCTCCACAGGCGCCACCAAGGTTCTTCGCAACTCTGCGGATCGAGTCGAAGTCGAAAAAACGCGCCCGCAAATCTAGCGTCTGAGATCGACATAAGAATCGAGCTCTTACGCTCGCGAGCTCTCAAATCGCGGATCGCCACCGACTTGGGCCAGATCCCGGCTGGCGGCGTCGCGCTCGCGCCGCGCTAGCTCGGCACCCTCTCGAGCCTGGTCCAACTCAACCTGAAGGTTGGCCGCCTTCGACCGCGCGGTCGCCTCCCCGGCCACGACCCAGTCCTTGGCGTCGCTCGCCCCCGCCAAGAGGGATTTGAGCTCTGCCACCCGCGCGGCCAAAGACTGGCTCGTCTGGCGCTCCTCGAGCAAGGCCCAGCCGGACTGAGCCAGCTCCTGGCGGGCCTCCTCTGCTGCCTTTTGCTCACGGCCCAGGGCCTCCCGGGCATTGCACAACTCAGGGCCAAGCCGGTCACGCGCCTCTTCGGCGGCTAATTTATAGCTGTGCACGCCCATGATGAACCGCGACTTGTCCCCCGAGCGGGCACGCAAGCGCTACAAGGCGCAACACTCCGTTAGCTCACGACGAATCTGCCAAAAGTTATGAGAGCCAGGCCCCAGACGGCACTCTCCACCCTGAGACCTCCTGCGGAGGCAAGAACCCTTTCTTCACCAGCCCGAGCGCACGGCTGGCCTGGATGGAGCACGCTGGCCACGACATCTCTGAGAGAATGGGGAGAAGGTGAGAAAGGGAGAAGTTGGAGTTTTTTCTTTCTCTTGCTCTCGCGGTCTTTCTTCTTGTCTCAGGCAAGCGCGAGAAGATGAGGAAGCAAAGCGAGAGGTTTGCTCGAGCACCCCCTCACCCTATTTATAAGGGCCAAGCGGGCGCCAGCCGAACAAACGCCTCCTCGAGCGAAACGTCGCGCACATCCTCATCCGCCGTGCTAAGCTGCGGCGGCGTCGACCAGCGGGCGCCCGGCCGAAGCGAGCGCCCTCGAGAGCGAAGCATCGCGCACGTCCTCGTCTGCCGCGTCAGGCACCTGGTAACGCCCAGTTTCTAATTCCACTCTGCATTTAATCCTGATAAGACAGCAGGAGCCGTAAAGACACCGCCTCGGGCCGCGCGTCCTGGGACCTCTCGGTCTCCGCCTTTAGGCCGGAGACGGTTGCCGAGAACGCGTCTGAAGGCCCAGCCCCAGGCATTGCGGTCCCAAAACAGCAAGAGCTCGATGGCTCGCGCAGAGGGCCCAATGAAAAGTATGGGTTCTAAAGGCCTATCCCACGGATGGACATAAGGCCGCCCAGTGAGAATTCGAGCAAAGGCGAGTATGAGGTGAGCCCCAGTGGGCCTCCGATTAGGTCGGTGACGACCGATCGCCTCAACTTCGTGTCGAGACCATACTTCACACTCTCCGGGAGCTCATCGATGGGCGGCGGCCAGTGTGCTCTGGGTCGTGGACGACCAGTCCGAATCGGGATCGAGTAAAGAAAGGTTTTATGGGTCGCCCCACAGCGAGGCTGGACACCCTACTGCAGGGACCGTCCGCTCGGAAGGGTCCCCCTTGGAAGGACCTCCCGGGACCCACTCGGACCACCGTTATTAGCTCCACGAGCACGGCGTTCAAACCAGCGGGTAAGCGCGCGTCGCTCACCCCCTCCGGTCCCACACTGCGGGACGGGGTATCTTGTAAGGACCGAATCCAGCGATTCGAACCCACTTGTGTTTACCGCACTAGTCGGGATCAGCGCTAGTGCACACGACTTAACATTGGTACATATCACATCATACACAGCGATAATAGCATAATAGTTCATTTATTGATATAGCTAAATGTATGATCTTATGACCGACTTACATTATTAAGCCACGCGGAGACAAGGCTGAAATATAAGCTAATAATTAAGCGGCGGAAATTAGAAAACGTAGATAGCTCATCAGTTCACCACAGGCAACCGACAAGGCTCGAACCCTAATGACTCGCGTCTTCCTGGACTTCATCTTCCAACACAGGTGTAGATTCTTCAAGCTGTTGATTATTGTTGTTTGGCAAGGGTGAGTACTTAAAGCACTCAACAAGTTGTGCCTGAATGCAATTCTATGTATCTATATGTAAGGCTTATTCCAATGGATAGGCTATCATGGCTATTTTGCAATAAGCGGCATTTATGAACAAATCTGATAAATAGATTATAAAGATGTAAAACAAATAACGATAATGATTAAATAGATTCAATATTTCTCAAGTAAACCAAGTTTCCAATCCTAAGTCAAATTCATCTTCCATATGGCATTCCGCCATCCCAACCACGTTGTCCAATTAATTAAGC
This sequence comes from Otatea glauca, assembly GCA_036346275.1. Classification (NCBI taxonomy): domain Eukaryota; kingdom Viridiplantae; phylum Streptophyta; class Magnoliopsida; order Poales; family Poaceae; genus Otatea; species Otatea glauca. The sequence continues at coordinate 33,774 of JAYEVK010000386.1, read as the reverse complement.
TAACCCTTAACTATAATTCCGAGCATTGCTCAATACTGCGAGCACGGCTATCAGAATAGTTTCACACTCTGCGAGAGGTTATGCACTTTACCCGTGATACAATCAAACACCACCAAGGCGAGTGATTATAACAAAGCCTTTACAATGCTTGGCTTAACCCGATACTACCGCTAAGGTTTCAACACTGGCGGGACTGGTTACCACATCCAGGGCCCCCCTCTTGCGCCATGTGAATTACACCATAACACGGGAACTCACACCGTCCACGATAGTATCAAAATTAAGACATTGCAAATTACTCATTAAGTGGCCCATACGGACATGTGGTTGCATGATTGACTCAGGTCAAAGGCTTGCAAGGTTAAGTCCTTAGTGTGATCAAGGCAAGACATCCACATACCCTCTGGCCATCGGGCCCACCTCGGCATCCTTGCCCCTTGTCACTTGCCCTGATCTAAGTTATTATCACCCAGTTGATTACCAAGCACCACGTGCCATCAACAATTCAACATCGTTGCGTGACATGACTCGCCACAACAACTCAATCTCATCGTGTGATCCCACATGACACACAAGTTCATGACATTGTTCCATATTTCATTAATCAAGATTAATTACCAATGATTCTGACACATGTGATGATGTTGCAAGGCTAAGCAACTATTACGGACTAAACCTCCAATGTTGATCATAATTACTAATCAACTATATTAAACCAATCTAGGGTGACAATGGATCATGGCATACAATGACAAGGTAGGTTATAGATCAATCTGGTATATTACCTAAGCCCAATCTAATTTGAAACAGTTGTATATTTGAAATAGATGCACTAGTGTAAATCAAACATAGCAATTTTATAAACATAGGTTCAACATGATCAAAGCACAACTTGCCTTGGAATAGGTTCTGATCTGGTTCTAGAACTTGCTCTTGAGTTGCTGGATCTTCCTCCGAAGTGTCGTACAATTCAACGTCTACGCGTACCGAAGAAGAAAAGCAAATAAATGCCAAAACAGAGAGCAATTGAACTCCAAAAATCAAATAAAATTCACCATTAAATATATCTCAATTTTACAAATTTTTAGAAATTTGAATCACTCAAATCCGAGTTACGATGCAAAAGATATAGCCTTTTGAAGTTTGGAATAAATACTGAAATCAGAAAATCAGAAATTCAGAATTTACAGATTTATTTTTATTCAGAAAAAAGCGATTTATGACGTCAGCGTGACCTCATGATGACGTCATCATCACAGAATTTCCAATCGGATTATTTTTCCAATTGAAAAATGCAATTATGACGCAAGCATGACGTCAGCCCTGGCGCTAGCCAATCAGAGTGCGACACGCGTCCCCGGCGCATAGACTGGGTCCACGGTGCAGCGTGAGACAACGGTGGACTCGGTCCATGACGCCTCGACTGCTGAGCCCTACACGCGGCACACCCTGATTGGTCGCCCGCACCGCTCGATCTGATCCGCAGAAAACCAATCGGGCGGTCAGCGTTCTCGCGCGACGTGGCAACGCACCAGCCAATAGATCTAATCCGACGGCTCAAAGCTTTCGGACCCAACGATGGCTATGCGACAGTGAGGTCTTACCGGACTTGAAGGCGAAGACCAAAGGCTGCGGCGTTTTGGCGCGACTCGGCAGCGAGGCGCGGTAGTTCTGCGGCGTGGTCGGCGAATCGAAAGATGGCACCAGCGGCGGAGACCAGCGGTGGCGGCGAAGCCGAGCAAAAACCGAGGCGTCCTCGCTTCCAACTCCGGCGAGCTCGCTGCGGCAGCGGCGATTCCGCGCGAAACCCGTCAGGCCAAAGATCGGCGCGCGGATGAACCTCGGGCGCTACCCCTCCTTTTATAGCCTCGGCGTCAAGGCTCTACGGCGGGAAGTCAGAAGTTATTATGGCGGCGGACTCGAGTTCGCATCGAAGGCGACGGCGTGCCACGGTACCGCGTGTCGCGATCAAACGACCACAAGCGACTTCTCTGCGGCGCAATCTGGTCCGTTGAAACATGATCGAGCAATTGCGCAAATTAGGGTTTTCTCATTGCGACTCGTGGGGTGAAATTTGGGCGCCTTGACGAGAGCCTCAAGCGCCTGATCTTGGGCTCGGCCCAACAACATTCACCGATTTTTAAAGATTTCTTATTTAGAATAATTCGAGAAATTCATTTTATTTATTTTAAGCAATAAAACTATTAGGAAAAATCTCAAAATACTTTGAGACATTACGGACTCAAATAAAATATTTTTGGCAAAACTTTATTTTAACTTTGCACAGATTTAAATAGATTTGAATAAAAGGCAATAAACTTGATTTCAAATTAATTCAAATAATTCGAGAAAAATCCAAATAAATTCAGAAAATCACAAATGCACATTTAAGCAATAAAAACTTAATTAAGCCAAATTTTGGGATGTTACAAACCTCCCCCTTAACGAAATCTCGGCAGAGATTGGGGCTAACTAGAGAATAGGTTGGAAATTACGACTTCAAATCTTCTTCTCGCTCCCAAGTGGCTTCACTTTGAATGATTGCTCCATTGAACTCTGCAAAGCGAATAGACTTGTTTACGGTCTTGCGCTCCATAACATCCAAAATTACGACCGTTGCTCTTTGTAAGTCAAATCTTCTTGCAGCTCTATTGCATCCAGCGGGTTTGCTCTGTTGGCACTCTGAGACACTTCTTAAGCTCGACACATGGAATACATCATGCACTCCTACCAGGGTGAGGCAACTCTAAGCGATCGCTACCTCTCTCGGCGGCTCGGAATCTTGAGCGGACCAACATATCTTGGTGCAAGCTTCCTTTAACGTGAAATCTTTTACGCCCTTAAGAGGGTAACCACGAGATACACATGATCTTACGGTTCAAAACTCAAATCTCGGCGACGGTTATCTGCGTAACTCTTACTGTCTTGGTGTGCTATCTTCAACCTCTCTCGATCATTGCAACTTGACTTTACGCCTCTTGAGAATATCTGGCCCAAAACCAAGCGTTCTCTGTTTGTTCCAATTTAATGGAGTCACGACAAGCACGTCCATACAAGCGCCTCAAATGGTGACATCTGCAAGCTAGCTTGGTAGCTATTATTATGGCGAACTCGCATATGGCAAACACTTATCCCACATCGTAGTATAAGCTAAAGCACATGCTCTCAACATATCCTCTAAAATCGATTTACTCTTTCCGTCGACCATCATGCGGGTGATATCTTGTACTAAAATTGAGGCGAGTCCCCATTGCTTCATGCAACTTGTTCCAAAACCTTGAGGTGAATTGGGTACCTCATCAGACACAATCTTCTTGGGCACTCCATGCAAGCATACAATCCTTAACATGTACAACTCCGCTAAACGATCTCCGAGTAAGTGGTCTTTCTTTGGGATAAAATGGCGACCTTGGTTAGGCGATCCACAATAACCCAAATGGAATCGTAACCTCTACGAGTCTTAGGTAAACGGTGATAAAGTCCATTCGATTTCCTCCACTTCCATTCGGAATTTTCAGCGGTGCAATAAACGGTGGTCTTTGATGCATGGCTTTTACTCTCGACATCGTCGCATAAAGCAACATGCTCGGCTACTTCACGCTTCATGTTAGGCCACCAAAATCTCTCTTTCAAATCTGGTACATCTTGGCACTTCTGGATGAATCGAGTACTTAGAATCGTGAGCTTCCTCAAGAATCAATTGTTTCAATTCCTTTTTATCCGGCAAATTCGGCCTTTGAAAAACATGGTTCCTTGCTCATCGAGTGAAATCTACGGCTAGGCCTTCTTCCTTTTAGCCTTGATCTTAGAAATTTTATCGTCATCTTTCTAGCCTTCACTAATCGATCCTCCAGTGTTGGCCTCACTTCGGTCGACTACCATTCCTTGAACGACTTCCAACCTTAGTTTACGAAATTCCTTGCATAGTTACGGTTGATCCTCCATTGTTAGCGTATTTGCGCTATGGCTCTTCGACTCGAGCATCTGCTACCACATTAGCTTTCCGGGATGATAATGAATTCCCACATTATCATCCTTAATTAGCTCTAGCCATCTTGACATCTCATATTGGATCTGCTTGAGTGAATATGTATTTGAACTCTTATGGTGCGTATATATCTCACATCTATTTCCTATGAGATAATGGCGCCATATCTTCAAGGCATGCACTCGGCTAACTCCAAATCATCGTTGGGTAGTTCACTTCATGCGGTCTTAAGCGTCTCGGCGCATAAGCAGCGACTTTGCCTTCTTGCATTAACACGCATCCCAAGCCTTGCTTTGAAGCATCGCAATAAATATCAAATCCATTACGCACATCGGCAACACTAATACGAGGCCGTCGTTAAGCGCTTCTTTAATTCCATAAAGCTTTTCTCGCACTCTGGCGTCCATGCAAACTTCTTTTCCTTCTTCAACAAGCTGCGTCGGGGTTTAGCAATTGTCGAGAATCTTTCTATGAACCGAGCGGTAGTATCCGCCATTCCCAAAAACTACGGATCGAGTAACAGACTTGGTTGCTCCCAATGCAACACTTTGCATCCACTTTTGGGGTCAATGCAACTCCTTTAGTAGTCATTACATGACCAAGAAATTCGACTTTTCCTTCCAAAATTCACACTTGCTAAACTTAGCATATAGTGATGCTCTGTGACTGTCTAAAACCATTCTTAGATGTTCGCATGCTCTTCCTCTGTCTTTGAGTAAACCAAGATATCGTCTATGAAGACTACAACAAACTTATCAAATATTCCATGAAAACCTTATTCATCATGTTCATGAAATATGCGGGGCATTAGTCAATCAAATGACATGACCGTGAACTCATAATGTCCATATCGCGTAAGCGCGGTCTTAGGTACATCCTCGCTCGGATCTTCAGCGATGGTATCGAGCGAAGATCTATCTTGGAGAAAACTCCGGCTCCTCTTAAGCGATCAAATAAGTCATCGATCACAGGCAGCGGATACTTATTCTTGATCATTACTTCATTAAGTGCGATAATCGATGCACATTCTAAGACTTCCATCCTTCTTACGAACAAACAAAACGGGGCTCCCCATGGTGATGAACTAGGTCTAATGAAACCTTTTTCTTGCGGTTCCTCAATGCGCTTCTTCATTTCCACTAACTCGTCGGTAGGCATCCGATATGGTCTCTTTGATATCGGTGCTATCCACAGTGCTAATTCAATGACAAACTCGATATCGCGATCCGTGGCAATCTGGCAAATCTTACGGAAACACATCGGGTATTCTCGACTCTTGGCACATCTTCCATCTTGATGGCTTTCTGCTGTTGACCACTAAGCGCCCATCACGAGCGTGGTTGCTTGAAATTCTACTTTCTTGCCACGGGGCCTTCCAAAGTTCGATCCTTGGCCACAATCTAAAACGACCTTATGCTTAGATAGCCAATCCATTCCAAGGATGGCGTCTAGGGATTACGCATCTATCAAGATAAGATTCGCTAGAAATTCTATCCCATCCATAAGCAACAGCTCCCAAACACCCAAGGCTAGATCTAAGCTCGGATCACGGGGCTTGGACTAAAGCACACACTTAAGATTCACCACTTTAAATCCATTCTTGGTTGCAAAACTTTGAGAAACAAGCGAATCACGAAGCTCGAGAATCAAACAAAGCATGGCAGGTCTGGTTGACGAAACTTACCCGTCTGACGTCTGTAGCCTCTGAGCTCCATCGGCGGTGATGTGGTTGATCCTTCCACGCCTTTGTTGATTGCGGGGTTGCTCGATTGACTGGCGCACGATTTCCTCACGAGGTTGGTGCCTTGGCGGTGTTGTTCCCAAATTGAAACAGCGGCGTGATGCCTCCCTACGTGGACACCTATTAGAAAAGTGCCTGGCTCATTGCATGTGTAGCATCTTTTCACTGCGATTGTTGATTCCCTCTGGTGCATTGTTGCCTGTCTTTGGTGTCTGGAAGTTACGATTGGCGAGGCGGGCGCGAGGGTTGATGTCTTGTTCACGGTGGTGGTTGGAATCTAGCAAATTCTTTGTGGTGACATCCTCAAGCGTAGATGGTTTGGGCGTCCACCACGACTAGTCATCAAGCGCTTACGGTTCTCACCCAGACTCTTTGCGCTTATCCTCTAGGATCAAAGCCTTATTGACTAGTTCACGAAAATGCGGAAAATTGTGGGTGTCAGTCCCACTGCGATCTGGTCAGTCCCTTCATAAAGCGAGGCGCCTAGCCTTGTCGTCGCTCGTCTTGAGGGCATAGCAAGCTAATCGAGTAAATTTATTCGGTACTCGGCCTTTGGTTGGCCTCCTTGTTTCAAAGCCTGAACTCTTCCTTCTTAAGGTCCATCATTCCCTCAGGGACATGATCTTTGGCGAAAGCATTAGTAAACTCCTCCCGGTGATCTCTTGTGGGGCTCCATGGCGGCACGATAATTCTCCCACCATTCTGCGGCGGTTCCTTCAAGTTGATGAGAGGCGTAGAACACCTTCTCATTGCCTTCACATTGCGTGATGTGCAGCTTCTTTTCAGTAGTTCTAAGCTAGTCATCGGCTTCCAAAGGATTCACATTTTCTGAGAAGGTTGGTGGCCTAGTCCTCATAAAATCTAATAGCTTTGAGTGAGGTCGGGGTCCACCATGGTTGTTCTGAGCTACAGGGTTGATGTTGTTGGCTGCTGCGTTGGTCATCTGCTGCATCTGCTGCATCATAGTCTGCATCAGTTGAGTCTGCGCTGCAAGAAACGCTCCCAGTTACGCATGTCATTGGCGGTGGTTGAGGGCTGCCCCCATCGTTGGTGTTGTCGTTCTGGCGCAGTCCACTTCCTGAAGCACCGTTGTTCCCTTGAGTATTCACCATCTGATGATTGCCTCTTGGGTTAGGAAAGGTAGATGTAGCATACATAAGAAGTAAGACTTTCTAAAGCGGGGAGATAGGTTATACCCAACTGAAATAATTCTTTATTATTCTTGGTATGGCTGCTTATTTAAGCCTACAAGCTTTTCAACACATACTGCACACTCAGCATTACAAAGAAGCAAACTAAACACGAAACCTTAACGTCAACTAAAAGGTAAAGACTAACTTAAAGCGCGACTCACACTCGAGGCCTCAACACGGCTCAAAGGTGACACTCACTCATCCGACCACCACAGGTGACCCGACCAGCATACACCGGTGGGTGGTGGCATAGGGCGAACCTATCACGATGACCTACTCTGGGTCCTCTGCAACAGCAGGTCTCTGCACTCCCCTCTGGCTCCCACTCTCGCTCCTCGGGATCCTCCTCGGACTCTCCAACTGGCTCCTGAACTCCTCGAGTCACGCGCTCCAACTCGTCCTCGACCGCCTCTAGGGCCTCTCCCAGCTCAGTGATCATCCCGATGGCTGAAGCACGGGTCACCTCAAGCTCCTGCTCTGCTACTCTGAGTGCCTCATACATAGTCTCCAGCTCCTGAGTAGTCTCTCTCATATGATCCTCCTGGGCAAGGGTGAACTCTGCAAGGTGTATGGCAGTGTGTAAGGACCCGAATCCACGATTGAACCCACATGTTCTTGCACTATTCCCGGGATCAACGCTAGTGCACACGACTTAACATTGGTACATATCACATCATACACAGCGATAATAGAATAATAGTTCATTTATTGATATAACTAAATGTATGATCTTATGACCAACTTACATTATTAAGCCACGCAGGCAAGGCGAAAATATAAACTAATAATTAAGCGTGGAAAGTAGAAGCGTAGGTAGCTCATCAGTCACCACGAGCAGCCGACAAGGCTCGGACCCTAATGACTCGTGTCTTCTTGGACTTCATCTTCCAACACAGTGTAGATTCTTCAGCTGTTGATTATTGTTGTTTGGCAAGGGTGAGTACTTAAAGCACTCAACAAGTTGTGCCTGAATGCAATTCCATGTATCTATATGCAAGGCTTATTCAATGGATAGGCTATCATGGCTATTTTGCAATAGCGGCATTTATGAACGAATCTGATATATAGATTGTAAAGGATGTAAAACAAATAACGATAATAAATAAATTCATTATTTCTCAAGTAAACCAAGTTTCCAATCCTAAGTTAAATTCCATCTTCCACATGGCATTCCGCCATCCCAACCAAGTTGTCCAATTAATTAAGCTAACCCTTAGCTGTAATTCCGAGCATTGCTCAATACATGAAACACGGCTATCAGAATAGTTTCACACTCTGCGAGGTTATGCACTTTACCCACGTGATACAACCAAACACCACAAAGGCGAGAGATTATAACAAAGCCTTTACAATGCTCTATCTTAACCCGATACTACCGCTAAGGTTTCAACAACTTGGCGGTGCATAAACTCACATCCGGGGCCCCCTCTTGCGCCATGTGAATTACACCACGACAGGAACTCACACCGACCACGATAGTATCAAAATTAAGACTTTGCAAATTACTCATTAAGTGGCCCATACGGACATGTGGTTGCATGATTGACTCAGTCAAAGGCTTGCAAGGTTAAGTCCTTAGTGTGATCAAGGCAAGACTTCCACATACCATCGCCCATCGGGCCCACCTTAGCCTCCTCGCCCCTTGCCACTTGCCCCAATCTAAGTTATCATCACCCGGTTGATTACCAAGCACCACGTGCCATCAACAATTCAACATCGTTGCGTGACATGACTCGCCACAACAACTCAATCTCGTCGTGTGATCCCACATGACACACAAGTTCATAACATTGTTCCATATTCCGTTAATCAAGATTAATTAACAATGATTACGACACATGTGATGGCGTGGCATGGCTAAGCAACTAATACGGTCTAACCTCCAATGTTGATCATAATTATTAATCAACTATATTAAACCAATCTAGGGTGACAATGGTTCATGGCATATAATGACAAGGTAGGGTATAGATCAATCTGGTATTTTAGCTAAACCCAATCTAATTTGAAACAATTGTATATTTGAAATATATGCAATATTGTAAAACAAACATAGCAATTTTATAAACATGGGTTCAACATGATCAAAGCACAACTTGCCTTGGAATAGGTCCTGATCTTGATCTGAAGCTTGCTCTTGGGTTGCTTGATCTTCCTCGAGCGTCGCACAATTCAACGTCTCACAGCGTCAAAGAGAAAAGCAAATAAATGCCAAAACAGAGAGCAATTGAACTCCAAAAATCAATTAAAATTCACCATTAAATAGATCTCAATTTTACAAATTTTTAGAAACTGGAATCACTCAATTCCGAGTTACGATGCAAAAGATATAGCCTTTTGAAGTTTGAAATAAATACTGAAATCAGAAAATCAGAAAATACGAATTAACAGATTTATTTTTATACTGAAAAATCGATTTATGACGTCAGCGTGACCTCATGATGACGTCATCATCACGGAATTTCCAATCGGAATATTTTCCAATTGAAAAATGTAATTATAGCGCAAGCATGGCGTCGACCTTTGGTCTCGGCCAATCCCACGCCGACCGTGTCCTCGGCGCATGGGTGATCTCGAACTCGTCTTTGGCTTCGGTGAGACTCGGCTCCACGGCGCCTCGGCACCGCGCCGACACGTGGCCGTCTGCGATTAGCTCAACCAGGTGATTCGATCGATCCGACGAAACCCGATCGGACGGTCATCAATCGCGGCGGCGTGCGCGCATCGACCATCAATCTAGATCAAGCGGCTTAGAGCTCTGGTCCGGCGATGGCGGCGCGGCGGTGAGTCTTCTGGGACTTGAAGGCGAAGACCAAAGCGGCGGCGTTTGGCGCGTCTCCGTGAGTGAGGTAGAGTAGTCGGCGCGCGCCGGTGAGTCGGATCTCGAGTCCACACGGCGAAAACCGGCGAACCGGCGGCGTGCTTGAGCAAAAACCGGCGGCCGCGGACTTCAACTCCGGCGAGCTTGCGGCGGCGTTCTCGGTTGCTCTCGCGAAACTTTCCACCCAAAGATCTGGCGGCTTGCGAACCTCGGGCGCTACCCCTCCTTTATAGCCTCGGCGTCCGCGCTCCACACGCGGCGAAAGAGTCCGTGGCGTCACGGCGATGAACTCGAGTCGGATCGGAGGCGACAAGCGGCGTTGCGGCGCGTGTCGAGATCCGACGGCTAAAGCGCACACACACGCGGCCTCTGCGGACCGCCGGATCGCGATGAGCGATCGCCGATCTAGGGTTTCCTCGCGGCGGCCGGCGGTTGGTGAGGCGCCGCCGCAAGCAGCGAGTTCTGACGCCACAGATGTTGGGCTCGGCCCAACAACATTCAAATTTTTAACAGTTTTCCAATTAAACTAATTCCAAAAATTCCTTTAATTTGTTTTAGGCAATAAAATAATCGGGAAAATTCAAGAAAAATCTCAAAAATACTTTGAGACATTACGGACTTAAATAAAATATTTTTGACAAAACTTTATTTTGACTTTGCACAGATTTAAATACTTTTGAATAAAAGCAATAAACCCAAAATAACATTTAATTCAAATAAATCGAGAAAAATCCAAATAAATTCAGAAAATCACAAATGCACTTTTAAACAACAAAAACTTAATTAAGCCAAATTTTGGGATGTTACAAACCTCCCCCTTAATGAGAATCTCGGCAGAGATTGGGGCTAACTAGAGAATAGGTTAAGAATTCGACTTCAATTCTTCTTCTCGCTCCCAAGTGGCTTCACTTTGAATGATTGCTCCTTGAACTCTGCAAAGCGAATAGACTTGTTTACGGTCTTGCGCTCCACAACATCAAAATTACATTGGTTGCTCTTTATAAGTCAAATCTTCTTGCGACTCTATTGCCTCCAGCGGGGCTTGCTCTGTGGCACTCTGAGACACTTCTTAGGCTGCGATACATGGAATACATCATGCACTCCACCAATGGTGAGGCAACTCTAAGCGATAAGCTACCTCTCCTCGTGGCTCGAAATCTTGAGCGGACCGACATATCTTGGTGCAAGCTTCCCTTTAACGTGAAATCTCTTAACGCCCTTAAGAGGGTAACCACGAGGTACACATGATCTTACGGTTCAAAACTCAAATCTCGGCGGCGATTATCGGCGTAGCTTTTCTGTCTTGGTGTGCTATCTTTAATCTCTCTCGATCATTGCTACTTGACTTTACGCCTCTTGAGGATATCGGCCCAAACACCAAGCGTTCTCTGTCTCGTTCCAATTCAATGGAGTCGACAAGCACGTCCATACAATGCCTCGAGCGGTGACATTTGTAGGCTAGCTTGATAACTATTATTATGGCGAACTCGCATATGGCAAACATTTATCCCATGTCGTAGCGTAAGCTAAGGCACAAGCTCTCAACATATCCTCTAAGATCGATTTACTCTTTCGGTCGACCATCATCTGCGGGTGATATCTTTGTCTTGAAATTGAGACGGGTTCCCATTGCTTCATGCAACTTATTCCAAAACCTTGAGGTAAATTGGGTACCTCATGCGACACAATCTTCTTTGGCACTCCATGCAAACATACAATCCTTGACATGTACAGTTACGCCAAAGCGATCTCGGAGTAAGTGGTCTTTCTTGGGATGAAATGGCGACCTTGGTTAGGCGATCCACGATAACCCAAATGGAATCGTAACCTTTACGAGTCTTAGGTAAACGGTGATAAAATCCATCGATTTCCTCCCACTTCCATTCGGAATTTTCAGCGGTTGCAACAACCCAGTGGTCTTTGGTGCATAGCCTTTACTCTCGACACCGTCGCATAATGCAACATGCTCGGCCACTTCACGCTTCATTTTGGCCACGAGAATCTCTCCTTCAAATCTGGTACATTTAGCACTTCTGGATGAATTGAGTACTTTGAATCATGCGCTTCCTCAAGAATCAATTGTTTTAATTCCTTTTATCAAGCACACAAATTCGGCCTTTGAAGAACATAGTTCCTTGTTCGTCAGTGAAATCTATGGCTAGGCCTTCTTCCTTTTAGCCTTGATTTTTGAAATTTTATCGTCATCTTGTTGACCTTCTCTAATCGATCCTCTAATGTTGGTTTTACTTCTAGCGCAGCTATCATTCCCTTAGAGCGACCTCCAATCTTAACCTCTGAAATTCCTTGCATAATTCGGTTGATCCTCCATTGACAATGCATTTGCGCTATGGCTTTTTCGACTCGGGCATACGCCACCACATTGGCTTTTCGGGATGATAATGGATTCCCACATTATAATCCTTAATTAGCTCAAGCCATCTTATTGTCTCATATTGGTCATTGAGTGAATATGTATTTGAACTCTTATGGTCGTATATATCTCACATCTATTTCCTATGAGATAATGGCGCCATATCTTTAAAGCATGCACTCTGACTAACTCCAAATCATCGTTGGGTAATTCACTTCATGTGGTCTTAATTGTCTCGGCGCATAAGCAGCGACTTTGCCTTCTTGCATTAACACGCATCCCAAGCCACCTTGAAGCATCGCGATAAATGTCAAATCCATTACGCACATCAGCAACACTAATCGAAATTGTTAAGCGCTTCTTTAATTCCATGAAACTTTTCTCGCACTCGGCGTCCATGCAAACTTCTTCTCTTTCTTTAACAAGCTGCGTAAGGGTTTAGCAATTGTCGAGAATCCTTCTATGAACCGCGGTAATATCCGCCATTCCCGAAAACTACGAATCTGAGTAATGAGACTTGGTGGCTCCCAATGCAACACTGCGTCCACTTTCTTTGGGATCAATGCGACTCCTTTGGTAGTCATTACATGACCAGAAATTCAACTTTCTCCTTCCAAAATTCACACTTGCTAAACTTAGCATATAGTTGATGCTCTCGCGACTGTCTAAAACCATTCTCGGATATTACGCATGCTCTTCCTCTGTCTTGAGTAAACCAAGATATCGTCTATGAAGACTACAACAAACTTGTCCAAGTAATCCATGAAGACTTTATTCATCATGTTCATGAAATATCTTTGGGGCATTAGTCAATCCGAATGACATGGTGTGAACTCGTAATGTCCATATCGCGTAAGCGCAGTCTTAGGTACATCCTCCGCTCGGATCTTCAGCGATGGTATCACGAGCGAAGATCTATCTTGGAAAACTCCGGCTCCTCTTAAGCGATCAAATAAGTCGTCGATCACGGGCAATGGATACTTATTCTTGATCGTTACTTCATTAAGTGCACGGTAGTCGATGCACATTCTAAGACTTCCATCCTTCTTGCGAACAAACAAAACCGGGGCTCCCCACGGCGATGAACTTGGTCTAATGAAACCTTTCTCTTGCAGTTCCTCAATCGCTTCTTCATTTCTACTAACTCGTCGGTAGGCATCCGATATGGTCTCTTTGATATCGGTCTTTGTACACGGTGCTAACTTCGATGACAAACTCGATATCACGATCGGTGGCAATCTGGCAAATCTTACGGAAATACCTCGGGTATTCTCGCTCTTGGCACATCTTCCATCTTGATGGCTTTCCATGCTGTTGACCGTTAGCGCCGTCGAATGCGGTCGCTTGAAACTCCACTTTCTTGCCACTAGGGCCTTCCAAGGTCACGATCCTTGGCCACAATCTAAAACGACCTTATGCTTGGACAGCCAATCCATTCCAAGGATGGCGTCTAGGGATTGCGCATCTATCAAGATAAGATTCGCGAGAAATTCTATCCCATCCATAAACAACAGCTCCCAAACACCCAAGGCTAGATCTAAGCTCGGATCACGGGGCTTGGACTAAAACACACTTAAGATTCACCACTTTAAATCCATTCTTGGTTGCAAAACTTTGAGAAACAAGCGAATCGAAGCTCGAGAATCAAACAAAGCATGGCAGTCTTGAGTTGACCAGAACTTACCCGATCTGGCGTCAGTAGCTTCACGAGCTCCATCGGTGGTGATGTGGTTGATTCTTCCACGCCTTTGTTGATGGGCGTTGCTCGGCTTGGCTTGGTGCACGATTTCCTCGATGTTGGTGCTTTAGCGGGTGTTGTTCCCAGGTTGAAACGAGCTGGTGTGATGCCTCCCATACATGGACACCTATTTGAAAAGTGCCACGGCTCATTGCAAGTATAGCATCTCTTCACTTTGATTCTTGATTTCCTCTGGTGCATTGTTGCCTTGCTTGTTGGGTGCGGAAATTCGATTGGCGAGGCGAGTGTAGGGGTTGATGTCTTGTTCCCGGTGGTGGTTGAAATCTAGCAAATTCTTTGGGTGACATCCTCAAGCGTAGATGGTTTGGGCGTCCACCGATTGTTCATCAAGCGCTACGGTTTCACCTAGCTCTTTGCGCTTGTCCTCTAGGATTAAAGCCTTATTTACCAGCTCACGAAAATCCGGAAAATTGTGGGTGTCAGTCCCACTGCGATCTGAATTGATCCCTTCATGAAGCGAGGCGCCTAGCTTTATCCGTCGCTCGTCCTCGGGGCATAACGAGCTAAGCGAGTGAATTTATTGAGTATTGGCCCTTTGGTTGGCCTCCTTGCTTCAAAGCTCGAACTCCTCCTTCTTAAGATCCATCATTCCCTCAGGGACATGATCTTGGCGGAAAGCATTAGTGAACTCCTCCCGGGTTATCTCTTGCGGGGCTCCATGGCGGCACGATAATTCTCCCACCATTCTGCGGCGGTTCCTTCAAGTTGATGAGGCGTGAGCACCTTCTCATTGCCCTCACCTTTGAGTGATGTGCGACTTCTTCTCAATGGTCCTAAGCCAATCATCGGCTTCCAAAGGGTTCACGTTTCGAGAGAAAGTTGGTGGCCTAGTCCTCATAAAATCCGATAGCTTGGACATAGGTCGAGGTCCACCATGATTGTTACGAGTTGCGGGATTGTTGTGGTTTCTTCTTTGCATTGGTCATCTCTTGCATCTCTTGCATCATTATGCTGCATCGATTGAGTCTGTCTTTGCAAGGAATGCTCCCAGTTCTGCATGTCCTTGGCGGTGGTTGAGGCTGCCTCCATCATTGGGATTGTCATTACGACGCGATCCACTTCTGAAGCACCGTTGTTTCCTCAGTATTCACCATCGATGATTGCCTCTTAGGTTAGGAAAGGTAGATGTAGCATAGATGAAAGTAAGAATTTCTAAAGCGGGAGATAGGTTATACCCAAACTGAACAATTCTTTATTTAACTTGGTATGGTGCTTATTTAAGCCTACAAGCTCGCAACACATCTTGCACACTCGGCAATACAAAGAAGCAAACTAAACACGCAACCTTAACGTCCACTAGAAAGGTAAAGACTAACAAAAAGACGCGACTCACACTCGAGTCTCAACACGGCTCAAAGTGACACTCACTCATCCGACCACCTGGTGAGGCGATCCGCGCATACACCGGCGGGTGGGTGGCATCGGAGCAAACCTATCACGATGACCTATTCTGGGTCCTCTGCAACAGCAGAGTCTGCCTCCCCTCGGCTCCCACTCTCGCTCCTCTGGATCCTCCTCGGACTCCTCAGCTGGCTCCTGAACTCTCTGAGTCACGCGCTCCAGCTCGTCCTCAACTGCCTCCAGGGCCTCTCCCAGCTCAGTGATCATCCCGATGGCTGAAGCACGGGTCACCTCGAGCTCCTGCTCTGCTACTCTGAGTGCCTCGTACACAGTCTCCAGCTCCTGGGTAGTCTCTCTCATATGATCCTCCTGGGCAAGGGCGAACTCTGCAAGGTGCGTCGCTGTAGCACACTCGCTCCCCTCGATCCGTCGTCTTCGGCATGCTTGAGCGTCTGGTGAAGTCGAACACCGAGTCGTGAAGCTCGTCGGCGTAGTCGCGGCGGACATGGCGAAGAGCAAGTCGGCGACCTCTGAATTGCAACCTCGTGCGAGAATCTTACGGCGGAGATGTTGATTGGCTGCTAGCTTCCTCGTTCTCCGGCGTAGATGATCAACTTGCAAATAAATCCTCGGTGTACACCATTCAGCGACCATTGCCTCCTCGGTAAAGTGGACGATAGAAACCTCAAGCGTCTGAAGTACTCTCCACGACTCCATGGCGTAGCCGCCACTTTATCTCCTCAAAGGTCGAACGATCGGCATCGCTCCACAAGAACTTTGGAATAAGTTCTCCACCAAAGCAACAAGTAAAGCGGGTAAATTTAGCAAAGCGAGAAGTAGAGAATGAGATGAGTCGAGAGGTTTTATTAGTCAAGCTTAGATTTTCTTTTAGAAAATAATTTTGGACACCTCAAGACACCTCCAAACTATCTAGGGCCAAGACCTACGATCGGTATGCTCGATACCACCTCTGTAAGGACCGAATCCAGCGATTGAACCCACATGTTCTTGCACTATTCCGGGATCAGCGCTAGTGCACACGACTTAACATTGGTACATATCACATCATACACAGCGATAATAGAATAATAGTTCATTTATTGATATAACTAAATGTATGATCTTATGACCAACTTACATTATTAAGCCACGCGAGGCAAGGCGAAAATATAAACTAATAATTAAGCGTGGAAAGTAGAAGCGTAGGTAGCTCATCGGTCACCACAGCAACCGACAAGGCTCGGACCCTAATGACTCGTGTCTTCTTGGACTTCATCTTCCAACACGGTGTAGATTCTTCAGCTGTTGATTATTGTTGTTTGGCAAGGGTGAGTACTTAAAGCACTCAACAAGTTGTGCATGAAATGCAATTCCATGTATCTATATGCAAGGCTTATTCCAATGGATAGGCTATCATGGCTATTTTGCAATAAGCGGCATTTATGAACGAATCTGATATATAGATTGTAAAGGATGTAAAACAAATAACGATAATAAATAAATTGATATTTCTCAAGTAAACCAAGTTTCCAATCCTAAGTTAAATTCCATCTTCCACATGGCATTCCGCCATCCCAACCAAGTTGTCCAATTAATTAAGCTAACCCTTAGCTGTAATTCCGAGCATTGCTCAATACATGAAACACGGCTATCAGAATAGTTTCACACTCTGCGGAGGTTATGCACTTTACCCACGTGATACAACCAAACACCACAAAGGCGAGAGATTATAACAAAGCCTTTACAATGCTCTATCTTAACCCGATACTACCGCTAAGGTTTCAACAACTGGCGGTCATGTAAACTCCACATCCGGGGCCCCCTCTTGCGCCATGTGAATTACACCTGACCGGGAACTCACACCGACCACGATAGTATCAAAATTAAGACTTTGCAAATTACTCATTAAGTGGCCCATACGGACATGTGGTTGCATGATTGACTCGAGTCAAAGGCTTGCAAGGTTAAGTCCTTAGTGTGATCAAGGCAAGACTTCCACATACCATCGCCCATCGGGCCCACCTTAGCCTCCTCGCCCCTTGCCACTTGCCCCAATCTAAGTTATCATCACCCGATTGATTACCAAGCACCACGTGCCATCAACAATTCAACATCGTTGCGTGACATGACTCGCCACAACAACTCAATCTCGTCGTGTGATCCCACATGACACACAAGTTCATAACATTGTTCCATATTCCGTTAATCAAGATTAATTAACAATGATTACGACACATGTGATGGCGTGGCATGGCTAAGCAACTAATACGGTCTAACCTCCAATGTTGATCATAATTATTAATCAACTATATTAAACCAATCTAGGGTGACAATGGTTCATGGCATATAATGACAAGGTAGGGTATAGATCAATCTGGTATTTTAGCTAAACCCAATCTAATTTGAAACAATTGTATATTTGAAATATATGCAATATTGTAAAACAAACATAGCAATTTTATAAACATGGGTTCAACATGATCAAAGCACAACTTGCCTTGGAATAGGTCTGATCTTGATCTGAAGCTTGCTCTTGGGTTGCTTGATCTTCCTCGAAGCGTCGCACAATTCAACGTCTACAGCGTCAGAAAGAAAAAGCAAATAAATGCCAAAACAGAGAGCAATTGAACTCCAAAATCAATTAAAATTCACCATTAAATAGATCTCAATTTTACAAATTTTTATAAACTGGAATCACTCAATTCCGAGTTACGATGCAAAAGATATAGCCTTTTGAAGTTTGAAATAAATCTTGAAATCGAGAAAATCGAAAATACGAATTAACAGATTTATTTTTATACTGAAAAATCGATTTATGACGTCAGCGTGACCTCATGATGACGTCATCATCACGGAATTTCCAATCGGAATATTTTCCAATTGAAAAATGTAATTATGGCGCAAGCATGGCGTCGACCTTGGTCTCGGCCAATCCCACGCCGACCGTGTCCTCGGCGCATGGGTGAGTTCTGAACTCGTCTTTGGCTTACGGTGACTCGGCTCACGGCGCCTCGGCACCAGCGCCGACATGTGGCCGTCTGCGATTAGCTCAACCCGGTGTTCGATCGATCCGCGAAACCCGATCGGACGGTCATCAATCGCGGCGGCGTGGCAACGCATCGACCATCAATCTAGATCAAGGCGGCTTCGAGCTCTGGTCCAGCGATGGCGGCGCGGCGGTGAGTCTTCCGGACTTGAAGGCGAAGACAAAGGCGGCGGCGTTTGGCGTCTCCGGCGAGTGAGGTAGAGTAGTCGGCGCGCGCGCCGGTGAGTCGGATCTCGAGTCCACGGCGAAAACCGGCGAACCGGCGGCGTGCTTGAGCAAAAACCGGCGGTGCGGACTTCAACTCCGGCGAGCTTGCGGCGATGTTCTCTGTTGCTCTCGCGAAACTTTCCACCCAAAAGATCTGGCGGCTTGCGAACCTCGGCGCTACCCCTCCTTTATAGCCTCGGCGTCCGCGCTCCACGGCGAAAGAGTCGTGGCGTCACGGCGATGAACTCCGAGTCGGATCGGAGGCGACAAGCGGCGTTGCGGCGCGTGTCGGATCAAGCGGCTAAAGCGCGCACACACACGCGCCCTCTGCGGGCCGTTGGATCGCGATGAGCGATCGCCGATCTAGGGTTTCCTCGCGGCGGCCAGCGGCCGGTTGGGCCGCACCGACGCGGGTTCTGACGCCAGATGTTGGGCTCGGCCCAACAACATTCAAAAGATTTTTTAACAGTTTTCCAATTAAACTAATTCCAAAAATTCCTTTAATTTGTTTTAGGCAATAAAATAATCGGGAAAATTCAAGAAAAATCTCAAAAATACTTTGAGACATTCGGACTTAAATAAAATATTTTTGACAAAACTTTATTTTGACTTTGCACAGATTTAAATACTTTTGAATAAAAAGCAATAAACCCAAAATAACATTTAATTCAAATAAATCCAGAAAAATCCAAATAAATTCCAGAAAATCACAAATGCACTTTTAAACAACAAAAACTTAATTAAGCCAAATTTTGGGATGTTACACAGTGGCACACTCGTCCTCCACGATCTGTCGGCGTCGGCATGCTTGAACGTCTGGGTGAAGTCAGAACACTGAGTCGTGAAGATCGTCGGCGTAGTCGCGGCAGACACGACGAAAAGCAACTCGAGCAACCTCCTGAATTGCAACCTCGTACGAGAATCTTCTGGCGGAGATGTTGATTGGCCTGCTAGCTTCCTCGTTCTCCCGAGCGTAGATAATCAGCTTGCAAATAAATCCTCGGAGTACACCATTGGCTGACCAACTGCCTCCTCGGTAAAGCGGACGATAAAGCCTCCCAAATGTCTGAAGTACTCTCCACAGCTCCATGGCGTAGCCGCCCGCTGACTCCTCAAAGGTCGGAACGATCGGCATCTGCTCCACAAGAACTTTGAATAAGTTCTCCTCCTGAAACGGCAAGTAAAACGGGTAAATTCAGCAAAGGCGAGAAGTAGAGAATGAGATGAGTCGAGAGTGTTTTATTAGTCAAGTTTAGATTTTCTTTTAGAAAATAATTTTGGACTCACACAGGACACCTCCACACTATCTAGGGCCAAGACCTACAGTCAGTATGCTCTGATACCACCTCTGTAAGGACCCGAATCCACTGATTCGAACCCACTGTGTTTACCGCACTAGTCCCAGGATCAACGCTAGTGCACACAGCTTAACATTGGTACATATCACATCATACACAACGATAATAGCATACTAGTTCATTTATTGATATAGCTAAATGTATGATCTTATGACCGACTTACATTATTAAGCCACGCAGGGCAAGACTGGAAATATAAGCTAATAATTAAGCAGCGGAAATTAGAAAATGTAGATAGCTCATCAGTTCACCACAGACAACCGACAAGGCTCGGACCCTAATGACTCGCGTCTTCCTGGACTTCATCTTCCAACACAGGTGTAGATTCTTCAACTGTTGATTATGGATGTTTGGCAAGGGTGAGTACTTAAAGCACTCAACAAGTTGTGCACAGAATGCAATTCTATGTATCTATATGTAAGGCTTATTCCAATGGATAGGCTATCATGGCTATTTTGCAATAAGCAGCATTTATGAACAAATACAGTAAATAGATTATAAAGACTGTAAAACAAATAACAGTAATGATTAAATAGATTCAATATTTCTCAAGTAAACCAAGTTTCCAATCCTAAGTCAAATTCATCTTCCATATGGCATTCCGCCATCCCAACCACGTTGCCCAATTAATTAAGCTAACCCTTAACTGTAATTCCCGAGCATTGCTCAATACCGCGAGCACGGCTATCCGAATAGTTTCACACTCTGCAGAGGTTATGCACTTTACCCACGTGATACAATCAAACACCACCAAGGCGAGTGATTATAACAAAGCCTTTACAATGCGCTGGCTTAACCCGATACTACCCGCTAAGGTTTCAACACTGGCGGGACAGGTTACCACATCCAGGGCCCCCCTCTTGCGCCATGTGAATTACACCATAACTCGGGAACTCACACCGTCCACAATAGTATCAAAATTAAGACATTGCAAATTACTCAGCTAGGCTGGCCCATACCAGACATGTGGTTGCATGATTGACTCAGGTCAAAGGCTTGCAAGGTTAAATCCTTAGTGTGATCAAGGCAAGACATCCACATACCCTCTGCCTATCGGGCCCACCTTGGCATCCTCGCCTTGTCACTTGCCCTGATCTAAGTTATTATCACCCAGTTGATTACCAAGCACCACGTGCCATCAACCATTCAACATCGTTGCGTGACATGACTCGCCACAACAACTCAATCTCATCGTGTGATCCCACATGACACACAAGTTCATGACATTGTTCCATATTTCATTAATCAAGATTAATTACCAATGATTCTGACTCATGTGATGACGTGGCAAGGCTAAGCAACTATTACGGACTAAACCTCCAATGTTGATCATAATTACTAATCAACTATATTAAACCAATCTAGGGTGACAATGGATCATGGCATACAATGACAAGGTAGGTTATAGATCAATCTGGTATATTACCTAAGCCCAATCTAATTTGAAACAGTTGTATATTTGAAATAGATACACTAGTGTAAATCAAACATAGCAATTTTATAAACATAGGTTCAACATGATCAAAGCACAACTTACCATGGAATAGGTCCTGATCTGGTTCTGGAACTTGCTCTTGAGTTGCTCGATCTTCCTCCGAAGTGTCGCACAATTCAACGTCTACGCGTACCGAAGAAGAAAAGCAAATAAATGCCAAAACAGAGAGCAATTGAACTCCAAAAATCAAATAAAATTCACCATTAAATAGATCTCAATTTTACAAATTTTTAGAAATTTGAATCACTCAAATCCGAGTTACGATGCAAAAGATATAGCCTTTTGAAGTTTGGAATAAATACTGAAATCAGAAAATCAGAAATTCAGAATTAACTGATTTATTTTTATTCAGAAAAAGCGATTTATGACATCAGCGTGACCTCATGATGACGTCATCATCACAGAATTTCCAATCGGATTATTTCTCCAATTGAAAAATACAATTATGACGCAAGCATGATGTCGGTGGCGTCGACCACAGCGCCACCAATCGAGAGCGCGACGCGCGTCCCGGCGCAAAGATCGGGTCCACGGCGTAGCGAGACTACGGTGGAATCGGTCCATGGCGCCTCATTCTTTGAGCCCGACACGCGACACACCACGATTGGTCGCCCGCACCGCTCGATCGATCGCGAAAACCAATCAGGCGGTCGGCGTTCCGCGCGAGCGTAACAACGCGCCACCAACAGATCTAATCCGGCGGCTCAAAGCTTCGGACCCGGCGATGGCTATCGACGGCGAGTCTTACCGGACTTGAAGAGCGAAGACCAAAGCGGCGGCGTTTGGCCCGACTCCGACAGCGAGGCCTTGGTGGTTACTGCGCGACGTGGTCCGGCGAATCCGAAGATGGCACCCGCGGCGGCGGAGACCCAACGGTGGCGACGAAACCGAGCAAAAACCGAGACGTCCTACGCTTCCAACTCCGGCGAGCTCCTTTGCGGCGGCAGCGGCGATTCACGCGAAACCCGTCCGACCAAAGATCGGCGCGCACGGATGAACCTCGGGCGCTACCCTCCTTTTATAGCCTCGGCGTCCGAGCTCTACACGGCAGGGAAGTCCGAAGTTATTATGGCGGCGGACTCCGAGTTCGCATCGGAGACGACGACGTGCCACCGTACTGCGATGTCGCGATCCGGCGGCCACGAAGCGGCTTCTACGCGACCTTAATCTGGTCCGTTGAAACATGATCGAGCAATTTGCGCAAATTAGGGTTTTCCATTGCGACTCGTGGTTTGGGCTTGGGCCGCACTAACGCAGAGCCTCAAGCGCCTGATCTTTGGGCTCGGCCCAACAACATTCACAGTTTTTAAAGATTTCTTATTTAGAATAATTCCAGAAATTCATTTTATTTATTTTAAGCAATAAAACTACTAGGAAAAATTCAGGAAAAATCTCAAAAATACTTTGAGACATTCTGGACTCAAATAAAATATTTTTGACAAAACTTTATTTTAACTTTGCACAGATTTAAATAGATTTGTATAAAAGGCAATAAACTTGATTTCAAATTAATTCAAATAATTCCAGAAAAATCCAAATAAATTCCAGAAAATCACAAATGCACATTTAAGCAATAAAAACTTAATTAAGCCAAATTTTGGGATGATGTTACATATACGTGTGGGATAGACGACGGCCACTCCTCTCGCAGCTACCCTCGCCGGACGAGGATTCGGGATGGATGCCCCACGTCCAGCTATTACGTAAAACGAGCCACGTCCGACTCACGGCGTAAAGCGAGCCACGTCCGGCTATGGCGTAAAGCGAGCCCGTCCGGCTACGACGTTAAGCGAGCACTTGGGTACGAACCTCGCGAAGAGGCATCCGGTCGTCCTGCCAGCCAAGGCGCGGTCTAGCTCTGACGTTAAGCGAGCACTTGGGTACGGAACCTCGCGAAGAGGCATCCGGTCGTCCTGCCGAACAAGGCCGCGGTCTAGCTACGACGTTAAGCGAGCACTTGGGTACCGAACCTCGTGAAGAGGCATCCGGTCGTCCCTGCCCACCAAGGCGCGGTCTAGCTCTGACGTTAAGCGAGCACTTGGGTACGGAACCTCGCGGAGAGGCATCCGGTCGTCCTGCCAGGCCAAGGCGCGGTCTAGCTACGACGTTAAGCGAGCACTTGGGTACTGAACCTCGCGAAGAGGCATCAGGCGTCCCCGCCACCAAGGCGCGGTCTAGCTACGACGTTAAGCGAGCGCTTGGGTACGGAACCTCGCGAAGAGGCATCCGGTCGTCCTGCCGACCAACGCGCGGTCTAGCTACGACGTTAAGCGAGCACTTGGGTACGGAACCTCGCGAAGAGGCATCCGGTCGTCCTGCCGCATCCGAGAGCACCGTCTAGCGTGCACTCGAACACCCCTAAACAAGCATTCATGAGTTCGCACGTCCGACTGCTCGCGCCCAGAAAGAAGCGATCACCTGCCGATTGCCGATTCTCGAGGACCGAGTTAAGGAACAACCGAAGCAAGCTCATCGCAAAGATATTTGTAAAGGGAAAGGAGATTTCGTTATAGGCCAACAGGCTCAAACTTTACACAATGTTACATGAAGCGCCCGTGAGCTCAAAGCTACTGTGAGCTACAAGATATGGTGGAGCTATTTCAGCACCAAGTATCATATCTTGAGCATCAATGCGGCGTCAGTGCACTCATTGACGGCGACTCTGAAGGACCATGTGGAGGTCCATCCATGTTTGTGATGAGTATTTGACTTTATTTGAGCAAGGTGTGCTCAAGTTTGAGTTTGATTTGGATTGATTTTCAAAATGAAGCAATTTGAGTTGTCTCTGCCGGAGTGGCGATCTGCGGTCGTATGGGCGCGGTAGTGATGAGTTGGATGGTTTATTGCACATCTTTGTGGGCATTGCTATGTCAGGAGTTTCCTTGTCTTTGATGGTTGCGAGGCGACGGTGCTAGGTCATGGTGAGGCGAAGGATGGCCGGGACTAGGCGAGGAGTGTCGAGGTCAGACGGTTGGGAGATCGCGGAAGATGATCTAAGGCAGTCAGGGCAAGTAAAGAAGACAAGGAAAGGAGATGATGCTAGCTAGATGCCGCGTGGATCAATGAGGGCCGTCGGATTGAGGTCTAGTTGATAGGTTAGCGGGTCTAGGTAGTATGCTTTGAAAACCGTGCAAGAAAACCCGGTATGTGTGTGGGTTTTAGGTTAGCCCTTGCATGGCTGTGTGTATGGGTTAATCCTATCCCTTAGATGAGTGCTCTAGGGTTGAGGGACTCATCCAAGGGTGGTAGGTGGCCCAAAAGTAGTATAAATAGGGGTGGAGGGGTAGCCTCCTTCCCTTGAAGGTGTTGAGGTTTTTGATGCTCATTTGAGCTTTGCCCACATGAATGTGAGGCTTTGTAACCTTCCCTTCCAGAAATGAAACTTTTATCCATCCACCTCTGAATTTATTTTGCGCATTTACATTATGTCTTTACTTTACGCAATTTAAATTCAGCATTTACTTTCCCGCAATTACATTCCCGTAATTTACTTTCAAGTAATTTGGATTTGCCTCCCCTCCTTCTAAATGCTGCTGATCTTGGATGTTTTGAGTGTGTTCATATGGTTTTACATCTCTTTTGCACTCTTGGATTGAGTAGAGAACATCTTTTCTTTCAAGTTCCAACTTTGTTCAGAACTTGTTCTTCGCGCAGCAGTCAGTGTTTGATTTTTGTAAAAATATAGAAAAATCCTTTTTGAGTTATTCTTATTGGAGGAGGTGCGGGACTCTGATATACACCTGTAGAAAAATTTTGGAGTTCACTTGTTGCACCGTTTGGGCGCCATGAGGAGAAAACCGAGCCCCAAACTTTCTGCTCGAAGTTCTTGAGCATACTGTGTTCTTAGATTTTTCCTGTTTTTTATGTAAGGCTTTTTGAGGAGAAATTTGGTGGAGTTCTTCATGACTCTGATTCTCATAGGGAGAAAAATTCTCAGAATTTTGTGAGCTGCAGAAACCCACCAACCTCCTGTGCAAATTGAGGACAAATTCTGGAAATTCTGCTTTTGCTTTTCCGAAAGTGACTTTTGTGATTTGAATTGATGTCCTTTCTAAAAGCAAGAGTTTGGATTGATTCCTCTTTATCTTGGATACTAGACAACCAGGATTGTGACTCAAAAATCCCCACATGTTTTATGGTACTTATCCATGCAAGCTTGGGGTACACATAGTTGTCTAGTTTTTCGGGTTTTTCACAATTTCCATTGAGCGATCTTGTCGAGGTTTTTGTTGGAGTATTTTGGGGGAATTTTTATTTGCGACCATTCACCCCCTCATTCGCCATCACGGTCCTTCAATTGGTATCAGAGCCGGTTCTGCTCTTTCTAGATCTTGACCGGTCTCAAGAGCCATGGCGACGGACAAATATTCCACCAAGCCTCCCATCTTTAATGGAGTTGATTTTCCTTTTTGGAAGTCCGGATGGAGTCATACATCACTGCCGAGGCTGCACGATATGGCGGAAGGTGAAACTCCGTATGAGGTTCTGGCGATGAAAATGTCACGGCCATCAATATGGTTGGCGTTGAGGCGAATGCTAAGGCAAGGAACATTCTCATCTGAGGTCTTAGCCACGTGAGTATGATAGGATTTCTCACCTTCGCTCCGCTCACGTGATTTGGGTAACCCTCGATGCTTACCATGAGGGCTCTACTCAAATCAAGGCGTGGCGAGGACGATTCAAGCGCGAGTACAACAAGTTTGATCAGCGCTGGTGAGAGTCTCGACAAGTGTTTTGGTCGGTTTACAAGATTTTGGCGACCTCCGGCGATTGGTTGCATATACCCCACTCGGACAATGCTCGGTATTTCTTGACCGCTTTCGACCTTGGGTTTGGGAGATGAAGGTGACCACCATCAAGGACACCACCGACTTATCGACTCGACTCTTGGCGGGCTTTATTCCGCCTCAAGACTCATGAGATCGATGTCGTCTCTCGGAAGAACGAAATCTCGATCGATGGCTTTGGTCACCGATCCCATTGAATCTTCTTCTTGATCCTTCTATTGGTTTCTCTCTTTCCGCCCTTTGCGAGCTAGCGATGACCAAGCTGGAAAAATTTCCGGAAAATGAGCTTGCTCTTCTCGCTCATAAGTTTTCTCATGCATACAAGAGGGTGAGAGAGAGAAGAGAGGTGGCATGATCACACGCTTGAGTGTGGTGGCCCCAACCACATTGGTGAATCATCCCAAAATTTGGAGAAGGGCAAGAACGGCGTTGGCGGTTCGGGCAAAACGACTACACCGACAAGAACCACAACAAGAAGCCTCCGGTTCGTGAGCCGGCGCACAAGAAGAAGTACCGCAACTTCTCCAGAACAAGAAGCTCTTCCACGGCGTCCTCGCCGCGCTTGCGACATCAACCTCTCCGACCACGAAGACATGGAGCGGCGAGGCGAGGATGATCCGCAAGAGAGAAGAAGCGGCGATGACTTCTCGGCATGTGCTTCATGGTCGACACCAACGACATCAGCGACTCCAAGCTCTCAAACGACTCGGATGAGGTACCCTCCTATGACCAGCTCAGCGAAGCTTTACGCAAATTAGGAAAATTTCATGCTAGAGCTAGAGCTAGGTGTACGGACTTGAGAAGGAAGTAGGTACCTTGACTCGGGAGTTAGCTTCACTTAGATCTTCTCCTCCCGAGTCAGCGATGATTGCTCTTTGTGTGATGCTATTCTTGTGGAGTTGGAGAACCTAAGGACCATACATGATAGTGTGCTTCTGAACTTGATGGTCTTAGGTTGAAGAATGCTAGCACTAGTTCTATTGATGCTATTCTGTTGAGGCTAGTTTTCTTCATGCTCACTCCACTCCATCATGTGCTAATTGCCTAAATTGCTTGCAGAAATTGATGCCATGGCGAACACCTTAGAAAGCTTTACTGCTAGAAATGATGAACTTGAATTGCATGCTTCTAAGGACCCAGTCAGCTCATGTGAGGGTTGTAAGCAACTAAAACTTGACAATGATGCTTTGAATGTCAAGTGTGATCAACTTGCTAAGGATTTACTAGTTAAGTCACAAACTGGTTGCTTGTTTGTGTGTTGGGGTTAAGGATGATGTGGATCAAATCCATATCGAGCTTAAGAAGAAGTTAAAAGACCAAACCCTTAGGATTAAAGATGCTCCTTGCGTTTCTTGTGAGACCCTCAAGATTGAGGCAGCCGTGCTAAGGGAACAAAAAGCACGTCTTTGAGAGATCTTCTCTTTACAGTTCTTCTTCTTCCTCTCCTTCCCCTGTTCTTCTTGTGCTTCTTTCTTCCGAGATTGCCGGTATCTTATGAGCACTCTCGAGAAGTTTGTTGGAGAGCAAGAAGAAGCTCAATCTTATTCTAGACCAATCCAAGATTAGTAGATTCAATCAAGGTCTAGGATTTGATCCTTGGAGCACGCTCGGCGCATCCTCCCACCATTGTCTTGCGGCTCCAAGATTGGTGAGATTGTGGTAGCTCCCAGAGTGAGCACCACCAAGTTTAGGTCTCTTGGGGTTGTCCATAGGACTTGACGAGAAGGGTGTTACTCTATTGGCCCTAGTACATACGGATGTATGTGGACCAATGAGCTCATTGCTAGGGGTGGGTTTGATGCTTTGTAACTTTTCTTGATGACTTGATGAGATATGGATATATCTATTTAATGAGGCATAAATCTGAAACTTTTGAAAGGTTCAAAGAGTTTGAGCGAAGTACAAAATCAACTTGGCAAAACAATAAAACACTTACGATCCGATCGTGGTGGCGAATACTTGAGCCAAGAGTTTGGTGATCATCTAAAGCAATGTGGAATCGTTCCACAACTTACTCCGCCGAGAGCGCCTCAATGGAATGGCGTGTAGCAGCGTAACCGAACTTTATTAGATATGGTTCGGTCAATGATCGACCAAGCAGATCTGCCATTATCATACGGGGTTTCGCTCTAGAAAGCGATTGCGTTCACTTTGAATAGGGTCCCATCAAAATCCGTTGAGAAGGCGCAATATGAGATATGGGTAGGAGAAGACCCATGTTGTCATTTCTCAAGATATGGGGATGTGAGGCTTATGTAAAGCGTTTACAATCGAGATAAACTCGCACCTAAATCGAGAAAAATGCTTTTTGTGGGGTATCCTAAAGAAACAAAAGGATATTACTTTTACAAAAGAAGCGAGAACAAAGTTTTTGTTGCTCGAAATGGTGTCTTTTTGGAGAAAGAGTTTCTTTCAAAAGAAATCAGTAGGAGTGATGTGTATCTTGATGAAGTTAGAGAATCACATGAATATGTTCAAGCTACCACTGAACCTTCACAAGATGTACAAAGTGTTGTACAACTTTGTGGAAGAGACTCGACCCACATAGGTCGGGAGGCCACGTCATGTACCTATAAGATATGGGAGTGACATATTATTGTTGGACAATGATGAGCCCGACTTATGAAGAAGCAATGATGGACCCAAACTCCGAAAAATGGCTTGAAGCCATGAGATCCGAAATTCAATCCATGCATGACAATCAAGTTTGGAACTTGGTGACTCTCGATGGTGTAAAAACCATTGAGTGCAAATGGATTTTCAAGAAAAGATAGGCGTAGATGGAAATGTTCGGATCTATAAGGCACGGTTGGTGGCAAAGGGTTTCAAACAAGTTCAAGGAGTTGGTTGTGATGAAACTTTCTCACCGTAGCCATGCTCAAATCTGTCAGGATCATTTTAGCTATTCTTTGCATATTTTGATTATGAAATATGGCGGATAGATGTCAAAACAGCATTCCTTAATGGGAATCTTTACGAGGATGTATACATGATACAACTTTGAAGGTTTTGTTGATCCTAAATATGCTAAAAGGGTATGCAAGCTTCAAAGATCCATTTATGGGTTAAAGCAAGCATCTCGGAGTTGGAACATTCGTTTTGATGAAGTAGTCAAAGGTTTGACTTTATCAAAAATGAAGAAGAGCCTTGTGTTTACAAGAAGGCTAGTGGGGCGCACTTGTATTTACGATTTTGTATGTGGATGACATATTATTGATCGGAATGACATTCCTATGCTTGAAGATGTTAAGACTTCATTGAAAAGGAGTTTCTCAATGAAGGACTTGGGAGAAGCATGCTATATCTTGGGCATAAAATCTATAGAGATAGATCAAAAGGTTAATTGGATTAAGTCGGAAGCGTACATTGACAAGATATTGAAAGGTTCAATATGCATGAATCCAAGAGAGGTTTCATGCCAATGTCACATGGCATCGATCTGCTGCAAGAATCGGTGTCCTTCGACATCGATGGCGAGATAGGATAAGCAAGATTCCATATGCTTGACTATTGGGTCTATTATGTATGCCATGATCTGTACGCCCGGATGTCTCATATGCTCTAAGTGTCACGGCGGATACCAAGCGGATCTGGTGATGGTCATTGGATAGCCGTAAAAAATATCACGAAGTACTTGAGAAGAACTAAGGGTATGTTCCTTGTTTTTAGAGGTGAGGAAGATCTGGTTGCAAAGGGTTACACCGATGCAAGCTTCCAAGCGACAAAGATGATTTTCGATCGCAATCGGGTTTGTGTTTACACTTAATGGAGGAAGCGATGGCTAGAAGAGTTCCAAGCAAAACACGGTGGCCGACTCTCACGAAGCGGAGTACATTGCGGCCGGAGGCGCAAAGGAAGCTGTGTGGATTAAGAAGTTTATCACGAGCTTGGTGTGGTCGCTAGTGCCTCTAGTCAATGGACATCTATTGTGATAATAGTGGTGCCATTGCATAAGCTAAAGAGCCTAGATCACATCAAGTCTAAACACATACTCCGTCGCTTTCACCTTATTCGCGAGATTGTGGATAGAGGTGGCGTGAGAATATGCAAAGTACATACGGAAGCCAATGTGGCGATCCGTTGACAAAGCCAGCCTTGCCACGGCCTAAGCATGAGGCGCACACATGGTCTATTGGTATTAGATACTTAATTGATTGACTCAAGTGCAAGTGGGAGATTGTTAGTGTTATGCCCTTGAGGCAATCATTTAGATGATTGTAACATGACTATGTTTATGAATAATAATATGATTATTGGTCCAATGAATGTATATCATTGTATTGATCAACAAGTATGTGACTTGCTTATGAAGCTCTTTACTTAATGATGTAATTCGATAAATATCTCTGATCGGATATCATCGTATAGGACAACGATGAATAGATCAGCACATGTAGTGATCGATGATCATGCTTCATAGATCATGGGATATGGAGATATCATCTATACATTGTGGGCGCATGTTGAAGAACATGGGTTAGATAGACCCGCAATGGGACAACTGCGAGAATGTTTCATTCTTATGTGTCATCGATGTATCTCATACCTAGTAGATGTATGATCCTTAGACACGAGATTGTCATATTCCCTACATGTGTAATAGTTTTCCTTGGGGCTATCAAACACTACTTCCTAACGGATAGTTATAAAGGTAGCTTTCATGTTTACTATGAAGCGTGCGAGAGGAAATGCGATCAAGATGGAATTTGCCACTCCAATGAAGCGGAGATATATGACAAGGCCACTCGTGTGATATGATTAAGGAAGTACATGGCCATGCCGTGATTGAGAGTCAATCACAACTTATTAATATATCACGGATCGAGAGATGGATTGAATCATCAAAGGATGACATGCTTCTGCTTGAGATCAATCTTCATATACTTGGCAAAGGATTATTACATGAGTACTTTTGATAGGTTACATCGATTTGATCATAGTATGTTTGGGAGTTGGCATACTTTGCAAAAGCCACTACCAACTATTGGATTGAAAAGGAGTTTTCGAATCCATGTCCAAGCGTATGTGAACCTGCAGTCACACACTTAATGGTGGGGCGCATTAATTTGGATTGGATCAGTAATTAATGAACCTCGTGGGCTTAGCACGATGATGGGCCCTAGTTTGGGTCTCATCTCGTGGCTATATAAGGAGGGAGGAGGAGGGTGCGGTGTGCTTTCCACGGTTTAGGAGTGATTCACTCGAAACCCTAGCCTACTCCTCTCGCTGCCCTGTTTGGCGACGGTGCTTGCACAAGCGCCGGCGTTCCATCTCTGGGCGTGTGGACTTCTGCGGTGGCGGCTGCTGCGGCTGCGGCGTGGGAGGGCGATCCACGGCAAGGCGAGGGCGATCCACTACATTGGCGCAACGCTCGCGGCGAGCGATCCACTACATCGGCGCGAAGGATTCCGCAGCGGCGTCTAGTGGTAATCTTATCTATGATCCCCTTCTTGCGAGTAGCTTTCTGGTTTCGCGGTAGAATTTTTTTTTTTTTGCTAGCGTAGCATACCGCGTTCCTCTTTAGTGGTATCAGAGCCATCTCGTATAGTTTTGTGATCTGGATGTTGCACATATGATGTGTAAGGTTAGTAGATTGGATCTATTACATGTTCGGCCAGTTCATGTGATGAATTGGTGGCGGCGACCATCGATGAGATCGATCGATTTAGGGTTTGAGAAAGTGCAAACCGACTCAATCTTGATTTGGGTGAGTCCGTTCATGATGCGGCGTTACCCTTACGGTCGGGTTACCGCCATCGGGGTTTGAAGCGTATCCATATGGGACCAAGCCAATCAGTTGAGTTGGATTGGGTCAATCTGGTTGATCCATGGTAGCGCAAGCAGATTCAATATTGATTTGGGTGAGTCCGTTCATGATGCGGCGTTACCCTTACCGGTCGGGTTACCGCCATCGGGGTTTTGAAGCGTATCCATATGGGACCAAGCCAATCATATTAGATCGGATTAGGTCAATCGCATGGCTGCCCTCGGACCCGAGTCGTAGGGTTGCTTTTGTTTAACTCGTTTTGCGGGAATTATGTGAAATGGTATGGCCTATGTGTATGTGATGCATGTAATTTCCACATGGCTGCGTCTTGTGTCAAGCCATAAGGCTATTTAAATTGTATAACGACACTGCGTGTCGACTTGTGATGCTTCAAACCCTCATGTAAAATTCATTATCAAAAGTTGTAAGGAGTTGCATCCATAATGATGAAGACGATGGTATCAAGCAAGATGTCTAGGTGAACAAATCAAGCAAGGTGGCTAGGTGAACAAACAAGCATGATGATGGAGATCTTAATGCTAAGGGCCATGCTATTTCACGACTTATTTTGATTTTACGTGGATGTGTGTTTAATCCTTGCTATTTTCTTTATGCTCATTACATGAGATGCCATGTTCATAGTAATCTTTGTTCATCCCTATAGTTAAAATTTTAAATCAAATTGTCCATCCAATTGTTGCACCTATCAAGAATTTAGATCGTTATTGATATGACCGCCAAAGTAGTATATCAATGGCTATCTCAATAGATGATAGGGATGTGTTGGACACATCACGCATAACAATGGTAGATTTAATCAAGCTATCAAAACGGTTTTGGGCTTGAGGACATAAGTGGTTGGGATTTGATTTGATAATGAAGGAACCTATACAAGACAAGTGGTGTCTAGGAAAACACACATGAGGCGGGTTTCTTAATTGGCACCCGTATCTGGGAAGTGCTCCCTCCCTCATGTGAGCCCTTGGGGCGAGTTGACTGGCCATGAGTCAAGTTGATGGAGGCATTCATTACTTGTTTTCATACTCAACAAACAAGAGTTACATATGATGTAATTAGCAAAGGTGTTGCTTACCTATGTCATTAAATTTCTAGCGGTGATGCCAAAGCTCACTAGTGTTTGATGAATATGGATCTTGAATACTCACTATGTGTCTATAAAGGGACATAAAATAGAAGTGTCTTTAATTAAAAGTTTAATAAAGTTTTACATAAACATAGTTCTTAGAATCTTTGCATGTTTTTGTTGTAGTTCAATGGCACCTTCTCCTACTCCTGCTACACTGGTTTTGCTTTGAGATCGGTTTGGAAAGGGAAAACTGAATGGAACTAATTTTGTTGATTGGTATACGCAACTTTGAGAATTGTTCTCAAGCATGAAAAGAAGGACTATGTTCTAGAGAATCCAATTCTGATGAACCGGTAGAAAATTTGCTCGCAATTTGAAGGTTGAATATGAAAAGCATGTTAATGTACATGAAGTCATTGTCTCATGCTAGTCACCATGGACTCTGAGCTCCAAAAGCAATATGAGGACGGGATGCTTACAATATGATTGTAGGCTTGAAGGGCATGTTTGGGAATCAAGCAAGAGCTGAGAGGTATGGTATCTCAAAGCTTTTATTTGCTTGTAAAATTGGTGAAGGCGGTCAGGTCGATCCTCATGTGATCAAGATGATTGGTTACATTGGGAGATTGGAAAAACTTGAGTTTCCCCTTAGCCTCGGTTTGGCCACAGATGTTATTCTCGGTCTACGCCTCGAGCTTTGAGCCATTCATTATGAATTTCATATGAATAGCATAGAAGAGCCTAACAAGGCTACATGGGATGCTCAAGGCTGCGAGAAAGCATTAAGAAAAACCCAATCATGTGATGATGGTT